>JAGWCC010001027.1:0-290058 GCA_022651775.1 Drusus annulatus | reverse complement strand
AAAAAGAAACTATCATAATAGTGGGGAAAATGTTGCTTGTGCAACGATAGAGGACTTAGCTAGCAGAGAAATTGAACCCAAAACGAGAACCATACGCATTTTTCCACTGAGCTACAATAAATAGGTACATCACATATTTTTAAAAAGCTATGTGTTAATGTGTGTTATCTAGCAAAAGTATCGCCTACGACTGAACAGTGCCATGACTAAAATATTGAACTGCTGACCTTGTGTAGATCATAAGTTTGGTTTTCTATTGACCTGGTCTGAAGCTCCAAGATATTAGAAATAAACTCTTGACTCCATTTGACGACAGATTGTCGATAACAATCTTTAGAACATAGACATCTTACGAGAATGCTGGGTTTGTTCCAACAGTATTCCGATCGATAGCACTTTACAAATCAGAGTCTTTGATCTTTCGCCTATGGTGCACAGCCAAGGGACAAACGAAACATGTGCTAAACATTTGTACATGCTAACTGTTAGCTCTTCAGATTTATTACTTTTACAACACGGGTCTCTTCAAGACTAAGGTTTATTTCATCTTTTCATTAAAAAAGTCTTTAATACACTATTCCCAAAGAAAACACAAGCTGTAAAAAGTTAACATAAAGTTAAAAAGTGAAAGAACTGAATAGGACATGGTATTTCAAACTCAATCACATTTGGTGACCAAGTTTGGCGCCAGTCTGAATTTTTGACATTTGAACAGTCTCAATTGATCGTTAATTCTCGGCCCGCTTTAGCTTTTGATCAAATTATGATCAGCTCACAAGCATAACATGAGCCTTATAGTTGACAGCTGAACACAATTTGTTCAAAAGCTGAAAAAAGCTGAGAATTGGCGTTTAACGGGGTTCGTTTAAATATCGAAAATTCAAAATGACCTGGATCAACGATTTGATGGATATCAAATGCGACGAAGGTTTGAAATAACCCAACCTAAGCATATTACACAAATCATGTTAAATAGCTTCAAATGCGTTGCAAGAGCTTCCTAATGAATGTAACTTCCTGTTAAAGATATTATTTGATACGATTACAATTTGTAGGTTTTCATACAAAACCATGTAAAATTATTTTATCAGAGTTAGTTGTTACATAAATGTTCATTAATTAAAATATAACTAACAAATTAAATTAGATAGAAAAAGTACATTTCTTATGTGACATATGAAACACTTTGAAAAGTCTTCAAATACAAAAAGGCACATTTCTTTGAAACATTTTCATAAAAAAACTAACTAACCATCAAGCCGTTTACACCCAGGGATAGGCAGAGAGGACTGACAGCCATACAGCTCTGTTGTGGCACAAACTTCTTGCTTTAATCACATTCATACATACTCTTCTGTTAGTCTGACTCTTCACATGTCCCAACTCAAGTATTTGATTCATTTGTTCGTGCCATGTCTTCCTCGGGCGTCCCCGACTTCTTCTTCCATTCACTTTCGCGTCGTATATTCTTTTCACACTCCTCTCTTTGTTCATTCGCTCTACATGCCCAAACCATCCAAGCTTCCATTTCTTGATCCTATTCAATACGCTTAGATCAGCCTTGCATTCTTTCCAGATATCCACATTTTTAACACAGTCATACATGGTTTTACTGTACATAGGCCTCGGGGATCTCATTTCTATAGAAATCGTTCATATAAATTGTAAATAAAATTTACAGTATTGGGACGTTTCTTTGAAGTGCGTTTGAGCAGTGGGTCGCATATTATTAAAATAAAATACTATAACATATAATGTCAAATGTAATAATAATTACCCAGTGGGAAGCCCATTGACCTGTGAAAAGGGCGGGCCAAAAGGACCTCGCAGGATTCATACTCGCTCCGGTGAAAGAACCCTGAAAATATAAAATTAAAATTATTCATCAAGACCTTGATGACCAAGAGACTTGCATTTGTCACCCTCATGAAGTGACAAAGATGCTGAGTTTTCTTCTTCCACAGTTTAATACAATTGTCACCCTATCTGGTCAGGGTGCTTTGAGGTTGATCCTCGGAGCAAGAATATATATATGGAGAGAGAGAGCTAAATATTTTTACCCAAACTATACAAATTTACGATAAATCACTTTCTCTGGGTCTTTATGTCGTAAACCGTGAGAAAGAGATAAGACAATTTGTCACATAATATAACAGCACTTTTCGATATGTAAGCATGTTTTCCGTCTTCCACGTCTACAGAGACTCCGCCCACTACGTTTTGTTATACGAGATAACAGGACATAACTAACGGTTTTTAGGTTATATCCTATATTTTTATTTGTAACAATACTGTGAAAGAGTAGTTATACGAATAAACAAAACATTATGTCGACATGTGCAATGAATGGATGTATAAACACAATCCTGACTCCACAAGCGCTCCCTCCTGGTATATTATTGCTCTGAGGGTTGAACCTATTGATTCACATTTTAAAATATTTTAATACCTTTTGTGTCCATTGTGTTTCTATTCCATTCAATAGAATACAACAAAGATTATTCTGATTCTTAAAATTAGTTGTAGGACATAGGACATTATATTAGATGCATAAGCCCTGATTATAAGGCAAGTTTTTCGCTGTTTCGACCTTATGGATTCCAATTAATGTTAATCCACGAAATGAAGAATTTATATTGAGAATCACAGTCTATTGGTTCATTGCTAATTACCAAATTGAACGTAGGTATTTGAAGGAAATATGTCGAAAGAGATAGGAAAGTGGGTGTAGCTCAAGGAATGGACAGTCGGATGTTTGAGCCTTCCAACACGTTTCCTTCAAATTGGACGAATAATAACAAACTCTTCTAAACGATTCCTTTATGTCTATCGCAATTCTTTTCATTCAAGAAGTATAGATAGACGATAAGACTCCCCGCTGACATGGCCAGGGTGGCGATGGTGAACCCAAACTTGATGGCGACCCCGTCCGTGTTCTGGCTGTTGCGTTTGTCCCACAGCGAGCAGCACAGCAGCACCAGGGCGCCCGTGATGATGGCTTCAACTATGACGGCCTGGAATCAGAAAAGCTTAAATTGAAAGATCTCATTTGATAGTAAAGAAAAACTGTTTTCTGTCAAATGTGTGCATACCAGTTAAAGCCTAAGGTGTTAATTGTATCAACTGGTACTTGCTTATAGATTATAAATACATAGATAGAGTTCAGTTTTGATTTTATATATTTGGATCCTTTGACTAATTATAGAGTATCTTTGTAGCATTGAGGTGAATAAATACAGCCCACGTTCTTTGCAAAATACGTTAAAAAATATTGTTCCAGTGCGGGAAGTGGTAGGGGGGTGTGGCGAGTGCCGATGTCGACCGACTCTTCCAGACCGCAAACGAACCAGACATCCGATGCTATCGGCCAGTTGACATTAGCCCGCTTGGGTCTAAAAAAAACTACATTACAATTACAACATTACCGACATACATTATTTTCGCGCCGATTGGCCTCCTAACCTTTCCGTACCAGGAAATAAAAATCAAACGTAAGATCCGAATGGGGGATTAGAGCTTGCTTATTAAAGCGTTTTCATGACATAATCTTAGGTAATTTGTTTTTGGTAATACTTGAAGAGAAGTATATTCATGATATTTCAGTAATCTTAATCTAAGATATTGCACAAAACTCTCGTTTGGGGTGACATTATAACCCCCCTTCGGCAAGCTCGACCATGAGTCAAGCGGCGCCTGGCGCAGGTAAAATGTTTGTTCGAACAGAAGATTAGACCAACTCGTATCAAGTAAAAGACGAGATGCACAAGATGTTTTTATTCCACGCCGTCGGGCCGGGAGCTTACGGATTCAATTGCCGTCCATGAATGGTATGGTTTTGTCATTTTATATCACATATATAAAGTACTGTGATCAGGTATTAGCGCCTCGGCGATCCGCCGCCTGGAGCGGACTGCTCCAATTGCGCCTGCACAGGACCAGCCTAGATGAACCATCTCAAATCGCATGATGGCTTTGTCTTCTCCACTCATATCTTAATATTTCTCACGATAGCCCATCGTATTGGTGGCGGCGAGGAAGGACACGGGGGAATCTCTCCGGGACTTGAACTCACCTGCAGGCTAGACAGGGCGGGGTTGGGCATGGTGACACAGAAGGCCTTCTCCCCCCCCAGCGCCACCTCGGGCGTGATGACGATCAGTAGGCCGTAACCGAGCACGGCGCCCACGAACTGCGAGATCACGTACACGCACGCCATGGGCACGGAGATGGCGCCATAGATCAGAGAGGCGAGCGTCACCGCCGGGTTCACATGGGCGCCGGATATGTGCGCGCAGATCTGTAATGAAACAAGGAATATCAACAACATGTACGGGTGGATGTGGCAGGGAACCTCCAAATATATCAAATTTATTTGCATTAGTTCATGCTCGATGGCACATATCATAAAACGACCAAAGGCTAAAATGTAGGCCGAATAAACAAAGGTTCGCCGCAAGACGGTCTCCGCGGTCGAGTGGCAAGACGCTTGACTACGAATCCAGAGGTCGCGGGTTCAAACCTGGCGTGCGCAAATATTTTTTATTTCATTAATATTTATTGTAACACATTTATATAAGAGGAAACATAATATATTTTAGTATGGCACGTTCCAGAATGGTAGATTCTCTAAGTATCAAAGGATAAAGACCACCATTCAGAATTGAAACGTTGATTGAAATGGCTTTAGCCGTGTTTAGTGAATAGCCAGGTACATCCCAACCATCCTCTTCCCTGTCTCCTTCCACTCCTCACTACCTTCAGCCTCACAACATCCTCCGATTGGGGATGCCATAGTACCACTGGCTCTAGACGGTTGAGAGTAAGACGTATAGGAGGGGCATAGAGTCGAGTTTGCTTTAGCAGGTCTAGAAGGGTGCTTTTCCAGAGATGTTCACTTAAATTAATTCTGATAAACATGTTGCTATAATAAAATAAAAATTCTGAGGAATATCTCGAGATTAAACTAATTAATCGCACAGAAAAATTATGTGCTCCTTACTGCTTACGTTTTTGATTACAAGACATCATTGTAACGATTCATTGTATAATTGTAACAATCGGGGGGAATAACTAGTTGTAAGGCTTTACTTTAAATTAAAAGAAAAACTTACGAAATTTTATTTGGATTACGAGATTTGGCCAGGTTGTGTATTAAAAAAAAAAACTACCAGAATACACTGAAAAGTCACTTTTGACAAACGAGTGGGATACGAGGTATTATTTTGATATGAGTTATTAGTTAAGTCACATATTTCGACGTAATAATCATACTATGTGTTGAAACGATGTGGCGCAATAAAAGATAGCCAGGAAGAATATGTGTGAGGTCAAAACAGTTTTAAATGTTTATCGAACGAAAGATATGCTTCCCGGGCGGGCGCTTCAACTTATCAACACTACCGTTCCGAAGGGGGTTTTTAATGTCACCCCGGAAGAGGGTTTAGTGAGATATCTTAGACGAAAATTACTGAAATATTATTAATATACTTCCCTCTAAGTATTACCAAAAGCAAACTCTCTAAGATTATATCGAGAAAACGCTTTGATAAGTAAGCTCAGATGGGGTAACTACGTCACCCCCCTTCGGATCGTGCGTTTGATTTTCACGTCCAGGTACAGAAAGGTTAAAGGGCAGAAAGGGGGGCCGTAACAAAACCAGAATAAATTTGGTTGGCTAAAATATTTTTTTACATTTTTCTATTTGAAAATACATATACCTACCATGAACCCTAGAAGTGTGTTGTGGGCGTGTTTGTATGCCTGAATTAAGGTCAATTTTACCTTACTTCAGGTGAAATTGAACACACATTTTCAAATATCTAAAATCTTTTTTGAACATATTAACAATTATATCAGCCTATCTGGGACCTAGAAAAATCTTACGTAAGGCGACATCAATATTATTTCAAATCGTAATATATCACATTTCTATGGATATTCTGTACACTGTACGAACTATTAATGTTATTTCATCTAATTTTAAAAAAAAAATGCCTAATAATTTATTATAACCGACTGATTTTCAGGATTGATTTTGAGAAATATCTTAAAATTTGATTTTCAAAGTACATAGCCTGTTCAAAAGAAAAAGTGAATTCTGAATTTTCGTGGGCTGTGTACATTCGATTATCGATTGTTTTTTTGTTATGTTGGTACACATATGTTTATCATATGTTAGCATTATCAGCCATTTTGGATTGGTGGTTTATTTTTGACAACTGGAAAGGTTAGTCAAAACGAAAAACATGACAGATATTACTTGTCATAAAAGCTTTCTCAGAGAAGGACATTTAAAAAATAAATAAATAAGGGGGTCAAAGTTCTGTTCAAAAAGTTTTGGGAAACTCTGCTTTAAACCGTCAATGCTGGATTTTAATTTAAAAAAACATTAATATTGTGATACAAGTAAAAAAAAAAAAACCTATCTTTAATTGATCTCTCCTCTCAAAAATGGAGTACCCGTCAAAATTTAACCGATTTGGTTATCAAAATATTGATCGCTCCGTCAAAGCGAAGTTTTCCGACAGTGAAATTCATTCATAATATTTACATTTGAAATCAAATGATATCTAAATATCACGACGATCATAATTTGACTCCTTAGATTATCAGCAGATACAATTTTATTGATTGTTCCGGTAATATCAAAGTTCGATGAGGAATTCCCTCGAAGCAGTATATTGACTGATATCAAATCGCCCGTCAAATTTTGATCGATTTCGACGTTTGGAAATAGATTCGTTATTTGGTTGTTCGAATCATTTTCATTGCGTTTTGATTAACCACGATCTTCAACCTCAAATGAACGCGTTCATCAGTGCATTACAAAGTGTCATAAATTTTTCGGCTTGATTTTTGTTTTAGCCTCGGACAGTTGACAGTGATTGGATATGTCTATAACACCAAATGACGAAATAAACAAGTATTTTTTTTTTAATATGTATCGGAATATTTACGTTTTAAAATTATTTTTGACACCGGAAAACCTATTAATTCAGTTCCATTGATAAACATTTTGTTATAGTGTATACCGCACAAGAGTCCCAACTGCTCCCAACCGTCTAAAGCCAATGAGACTGTGGCATCCCCAATCGAGGTATGTTGTGAAGCTGAAAGTAGTGAGAAGGTGAAGAAGATGGGTAAGACAAAGGTCGGGAAGTACCTGGCTATTCAGATATGGTCACCAATTTTAAGCCAATTTAAGCAACGTTTCGATTCCGAATGGTGGTCTTTCACCAGGGCGATACTTGGAGTTTCTACAACTCTGGAACGCGCCGCAAAAATACTGTATATTATTTTGTATGTGTTAAATGTGAAATAATACGTATTATAGATAAAACAGATAAACTTTGTTTATAACCACTTTTATTATTCAATAATATGTCGACCGGATTTGGAAGCACCCTTCCATCATCAGGACAATATTGAAATTCTAAATTTGAATATTGTTTATAACCACTTTTATATAATAAAAGTTTATCTGTTTTATTTATAATTATGGCAAGCCACAAAGTAAATGCTTTTTACGAATATGTAGTATGTATTAATTAAATAAATTTTCTTTGCCGTGCCGAGATTTGAACCCGCAACCTCGGGATACGTAGTCGAGCGTCTTAACCACTCCACTACGGAGGCCGTCGAAAGAGGCCCTTCTTCAACATCTCCCACTCACAAGTTTGGCACCTTCAACATTCGTGTATGTAGTGAGGGGAGATTAATGCAACATGGGAGAAGGTATTTTGGGGAACATATGTCGGTGGTCGAAAAATCGCTGACACCTGGTTGGGGGTGTGTTCGGTGCGTGTGTAAAGATAACAACTACGCACATACTTACATCTATATTAATAACGCTTAACAATAAATAACATACGTACGTGCGGCGATATTGTAATAACATTAAAATATGCAAATCATTATCGCCTTATTATCGAATACTCTGCCCTCGCCTTGACACATCGTTACAAACACATAATATTCAAATTATTCGCAGTAAGCAATCGAGATTTATGTAAATGGAACAGAGCAATTATCTCACATCGATATAGGTACACGCGAATCAATAAACATCGCCGTGAAAATAATTTCACAATAATAACATGTAGGTAAGCTGTCTGGCTAAAAATTAATTAACATTTTCACTAAAGACAACCTACACAAAAACCAAAACAAAAAAACTATTAAAAATATTGTTGCATCAAAATTGGCATATATTTTTTTAAGAAATACAAACATTCCCGGGTTACGAATAACCTGACAATATTAAAAACAAAAACGCCTATTGCCATCATAATAAGCGGAACACGTTGCCTGTGCAATGATGGAGGACTTAGCCAGCAGAGGATTTGAACGCACGACACCCGGGTGGGAATCCGGCGCGTTCGTCCTCTCAGCTACCGACCGGTCAAACGGCTTATAGGCACAGATGTTTCCTTCGAGAAAAACTCAAGAATAGTTACGAAAATAAATTTTAGCCACGCTTTGGCTACATAAATAAGTACTTTCCCATCTCCTTCCCCTTCCCACTACCTTCAGCCTCACAACATACCCCAATTGGGGATGCCATAGTCTCACTGGCTCTAGACGGTTGGGAGCAGTTGGGACTCTTGTGAGTTGTTCACTATAAAATTCTATCTATCTTCTCAATATTTTCCGTGGTCAAGACACTCGACTACCAATCCAGAGGTCGCGGGTTCAAATCACGACTTATTTGATTAATGTGTTAATTCACATTCAATGATTGTTAAACAATATATAGTATATTTGCGGCACATTACAGGGTGGTAGAAACTCTAAGCATTGCCCTGGTGAAAGACCACCGTTCGGAATCGAAACGTTGCTTTAAATGCCTTTAGCAGTGTTTGGTGACCAGGTACTTCCCGACCTTCATCTTCCCCTTCCCGTTACCCCAATTGTGGGGCCAAATATCACTGGCTCCAGACAGCTGGGAGCAATTGGGACTCTTGTGCGATATTTGCCGAAACTTCCTTCACGATTTTGGTG
The DNA here is from genome assembly GCA_022651775.1 of Drusus annulatus. Lineage (NCBI taxonomy): Eukaryota > Metazoa > Arthropoda > Insecta > Trichoptera > Limnephilidae > Drusus > Drusus annulatus. The sequence continues at coordinate 281,058 of JAGWCC010001027.1, read as the reverse complement.
AATTCATAGTCCAACTGACTCCTCTCAGTTGCGACCCCTTGACCAGGGTTCAATCCCCGGACCAAATATTTGCATCCGATACTTTGCTCGGAAATGAGTGCAGCGTCTATCTACGTAACTTCCCACAGCTGAGAATTCTTCCGTTTTTATGGCAATTTAAATGAAACCGAGGTAATTAGTTACGGCTTTTTCAGTGCATTTTGTATTTACAACCCAGTTGGGTCACCTTGCGCGTATATGATAAAAAATAATGGCACTTGAAAAATAACATAACGCGTTGTTACTGCATGTAGTAATAAACAATTGAGAATACGAACATTGCTAAAATCTGTTAGAATTTTCATACAATACTGAAATGCTAGAAAAGTATTTTAAATAAATATGTTTATTTAACCCTTTGCTTACCTGAACGTTAAAATCAAACGTACGATCCGAAGGGGTGACGCAGTTACCCCATTTGAGTTTTAATGTCAAAGCGTTTTCATGACATTATCTAAGGTAATTTGTTTTCGGTAATACTTAGAGAGAAGTATATTCATAATATTTCAGTAATCTTCGTCTAAGATATCACATACAATCTCGCTTGGGGTGACATTAGAACCCCCCCTTCAGAGCAGGAGTGTTAAATAAAATAATCAAATACGTTTTTAAAATTTTGAAACTGTTGATTCGTGGTGGAAATTTCTTTTTAATAATTAAATAATAACATTTTTTGTCTTTTTTCACTGTTTTTATTAAAACCGGATCGGTTTCACCTTATAGCGGATATCTTCAAACTGGTAGAATAAATCTATGGGTTAATGTATGGGTTTTTAGGCCTGGCCCAGAGTCAAACGGCGCCTGGCGCAGGCATTTTTTTTCTTCGAACAGAAGATCGGTACCAACTCGAATCAAGTATCAGACGAGAGACGCGGGTTTTTATTCCGCGCCGTCGGGTCAATTGCCGTCCATGAACGGCATATTTTTTTCTTAATTTTATATCATATATATAAAGCACTGTGATTGGCTACTATCAGCGCCTTGGCCATACGTCGCCTGGAGCGGACTGCTCTAATTGCGCCTGCACAGGACCGGTCCTGGGTTTTAATGTGACACCGAGCATCTTAGATAAAGATTACTGAAAAATTAAGTATTACCAAAAACAAATTACCTAGGGCTATGTCATGAAAACGCTTTAATAAGCAATATAAAATGGGGTAACTACGTCAGCCCCTTTGGAATCGTACGTTTGATTTTTGGAAAAGTGGAAAAAAAAATACAGAGTGCCCAAGTAATCCTCTATAAACCGAAAAATAAAATCACGTAAGCAGCTAATTCACACGCAATTCGTTTCACCCATAACTTGCCTACCTACTTAAATGAATCAGCAAAAATAGATTAGCAAAGTATTACAAAGATTGGTCGTTTGAATTTCACCATTGTTTGTTTACATTACATTATGTAAATGGACAAATGGTGGCAAACAAGTTTTTTACCGACGAGTGTCGAAGGTAGTCAGTCTTACCATCTAACGCATGCGTTGAGAAATAATACGCTAGGCGCCGAATCTAATCCGGGGCAATGCACTTTCCATTTACAAGATTATCAAACAATTTCTTATCAACAAAATAAAATTACTTTTCATTAAATAATTAAAATTGTTATGTGTTTTATGCCCGTACGCGTTAATGGATATTTCACCATAAAAATCTCAACGCAGATAAGGCATAATCGACAAAACTATGCGTACCTATGTGATATGTAGATACCTACCTGTCCAAATCCGGTTATTTTTTATACCTATGAATACCGCACTAGAATTATTTTATTTGCGTTCCCACTGCTCGAAGCCAGTAGGACTTTGGCATCCCAATCGGGGTGTGTTGGGAGGCTGGAGTTAGTGGGGAGGGAAGGAGATGGGAAGAGGAAGGTCGGGAGGTACTTTCAATATTCAGATTAGGTCACCAAAAATGACTTCAGTCATTTTAAGCAACTTTTAGATTTTGAATGATGGTCTTTTATCAGGGCTGTACTAAGAGTATCTACCACCCTGATACCAGTTAGTGCTTATCGTTACGCCCTTTCCTCGAGGGTGGAACGCCTTATGACCCTTGACATGGTCCGTGTCCCGTGTAATATTTAACTGTCATGTCAAAAGTGCTAACGACGTGACAGCGACAGTTGTATGCGTGGAGCTCGTGATTTTCTTTAATTCACGCGTTATTATTCTGAAATATATTTAAATTACATTTAATATATTTGGTCCCGAATTAAAAATCTCACTGAAATACCTTCAACATCATCAACGATGAATTTTGGTTCGTAAAAAAAATCAGGGTATAATTTACGATGATCCATGGTATGCAGCAATAAGGATAGAAGCGCAGTAAGCAGATCGTATTTGATTTGCCTTCAGTGTAAAAAGGGACTGCAGGGAGTTTGGGAAAACATTTGTGTCAAGCATAATTATCAATTTGTTTCCTTTTTAACTTTAATTTTCGTTTTCAATAAATTATTGTGTTATACTTTTGTTTTATTATCATATTTTGAAGCTTGGTGAAAATAAAGTTGAAAGAATTTAAAAAATCGGATAATTTTTAGAAAAAATCACATATTTAAATAAAATATTTGGCACTAAAGGGAATCCCCGATTGTAGTCTTCCTGGCACGTTCCATCCAACTCGCCTACTTCCATATTCACATAAATGCCCCTGATACTAGAATACGCATTGAAAATAATTATTAAATACAAGCAGATAATAGTCTATAAATTATAAATAATTCATAATTACCTCACTCTGAGCGGCACTAGTACTCGTTTTGAATAATATTGTTTATTTACTATGAGAATGTAGTTTGCTCTCTAAACAATTAATAATAGTGTAATTTGAAATCTCAGTTCTAAGTGATTGGGTACATCTCAATTTGCGTCAAATAATAACATAATCTCCCGGAATAAAGGTCAAGTCAACAAATGTGATTTTATCAATAGAAAGTAGGTACTATAACGTCATACTGTCATCGTTATGTTATTTTGTAATAGACACACAGCTCAATATAAATACCTTATTGGAAGTCAGACAATTATTATTTTATACAATGTAAAACGACTATTTTACAAGGTTTGATTGAATTGTTTACAAAGATTATATTGCATAAATAATTATTGGTGAAAATATAGTTTTGTATTTACCCTTTTAGTGGTAAATATTTAATATTCGTAAAAAGCATTTATTTGTGGCTCACCATATTTATAAATAAAATAGATAAACTTTGTTTTAAACCACTTTTATTTTCAATATTTTATCGACCGGTTTCAGAAGCACCCTTCTACCACCAGGACAATATTAAAAATTAAATAAACAAATATTTTCTTTAAATATATGATTCAGTGCCAAATAAAACTCCCCTTTATCACTTACTACTGGTAGAAAAAAAGGACTTCTAACAAATTATCCGATTTTCAAAATTATTTTAACGTTCTTTTCACCAAGCTTTGAATTATGATAATAAAACATAAAAATATAACGCAATGGTTTATTGAACGAAATTAAAAAAAGGCAAAAAAAAATTGTGCTTGACATAAATGTTTTCCCAAACAAACTGCGTGCAGTCCCTTATTAAATTGTAGGCAAATCAAATTGAATCTCTTTACTACGCTGCCATCCTTATTGCTGAGTACCACGCATCGCAAAAAATTACGCCCTAGTAATTTTTCTAAACCAAAATTCATTTTCGGTGTTGCAAAAAATATTATTGTAAAAAAAATTCTAATGCTATTTTTCGGATGGGTTGTTTTTCAAGTCTGAATATTCGCTTATTCTATTGTTTTCTCATTGTTTTGTTATTTTATTTTATAATTTGTTCTCCCTTTGCGCTCCCTCCTGTATATTATTGCTCTGAGGGTATAATACTAGAGTCCACTGGAAACGACAGCAAATGCAAAAATTGTGAAATGATTGACAAAGTGAAATTCTACAATAGATTCTTTCAGACTCGAGAGGTTAATTTTAGAAAAACTTAGTTGTTTAAAAGTAATTTAATGAAAATGTGCGATTGGTTTTTGAAATTACGTACTATTTTTATTGATTACAATCTAAGTAGGTACGTACTCAGATGTTTTATCAGATCGGGGGAGGATTATTAGGTGGGTAAGCCAGGCTAGCATTTTATCTGCGAATCTATCTAATCTTGACAAAAATACTTTGGAATATTTGCGTAAACAGTTAAGTGAAGCTGCCCCCTTCACTCGAAAAAAAAATACAAAAATACTGTCAGAATCTTGTCAGCACCTTCACCTTGACTGATTAATCTTTTTTTTCGAACAGAATCGTGTCGCAAATTCGCGAAGAAAAAAAATACTGGGGACACCTGTGTTACCTCTTAGATTATAATAACTCAGGTTAGTATTGTCACAACAGTATAAAAAACTTATAAATAAAAAAAAACACGGCATAAAAACAACATTGGTATTAGTGAATGAAAATATAATATCCATGTGTACCAAATTTACAAAATACGTACTCAGTAGATCGAGATTTTATTAATATTTTTATGTGTACACCGCAAAGAGCCCCAACTGCGCCGTAGCCAGTGGCACGATGGCATCCCCAATTGGGTATGTTGTGAGGCTGAATGTAGTGGGGACCGGACGAATATGGGGAAGAGGAAGGTTAAAAAGCACCTGGCTATTTAGATCCGATCACTAAACACGGATAAAAACCATTTCAAGCAACGTTTCAATGAAAATGTCGGTAATTTGGAATCGTTCCCGAGTCTGACTGCAGATCTCCAACGAACAAACGACAGTTCACTTCGACTAAATTAAGCGTGTTTATTCGACGTCAGTTATCGCTTGTTCGTTGGCGATCTGCAGTCGGGCTCGGGAGAGATTCGGAATTACCGACATTGTCGATAAAATCTTTACAGATGTTTCGTGCTAGGGCCCCATGTCTACCTTGGCATACTATTGTTACACGTCTTAGGTCATCTAGATGAAATGAAATCAGTGTTGGTAACAAAACAAGAAATATTATAAATAGTCAACCTGTTCGGCAAGACATATATTTTTTATAATGAAAGATTTACATTATTCCAAAGACATTAATATGCTAGTTTAATATTACTCAGTTATCCACCGTCTTGAGACCACCTATAGACTTAAAATAATTGTTACAATTAGTTTGTGGAAAATGATATTTTCATTTTTTTTTTAAATTTAGAATACAAACAGTCATACAAGTGTAAATATAGTAACAATTAAACATATTTTAGACCAATTAAGTTCCATTAACGAGTAAGTTTAGGCTATATTAACAATTGAAGGTTTAGGGATAAGCAAAATATATTATATTAAATACAGTAGAATTTATATCATTTAAAGTACCAATTCAGTAAGCTTTATTTTATATGATTTCAAGTTTCAGTTGAGATACAAAAAAACTTTGGGAACATGATTTAGATATAAGTGTATTTATAATTTTATGTACGACGTCAACTAGTGTCGTTAATTATTTGATATTATCGGAAAAATTACGATAAAAAATCGAAATAAATCTAAACACAATCAATTGCCCTGATTGTGTTTAGTAATTAAAGAACTTATTTAGAATTTTATAATATATCATACATTTTTTAAATATTACTGAATAAAGTGATAAAAAAAGAGTTATTTCGTAATTTATAAAAAAAAATATTTCCAAGAAAAAACAATTTTAAGTGCATTTTCCAAACCCAAGGCGTATAGTTTTAAGATTAATTCTAACCTCTCCCACGAAGATGTAGAGTTTTTTAACATATTTATTTCAATACATTTAGTAAACTACTGAAGAGGTAACACCTAGAAGTGTGTTCTTTACCGAATTGAAAGACAACTGATGTTACTAATTCATATTCGACCTTATAACTCATAGACCCAAAACAGACAAAATCACATATTTTATCTATTCAAGAAAAAAGATCGATATAAGTATGGGAAATGTGACATCAATCCGGGCACACCTGACACGCCCACAACACACTTCTATCGGTTTTTTTCTTCAGTGTTTGTTTTTTATGTTAATACCGCACAGTCCGGAGCCAGTGGGATTATGGCATCCCCAATTGGTCTATGTTGTGGGGCTGAAAAGAATGGGATGGGGAAGAAGAAGGTTGAGAAGTGCCTGGCTGTTTAGATCAGCGCCGTAAAGATAATAAAAAAATATGGCAATCAACAGTTGGCCAGAGTAACTCCGCTAAGTCACGAACCGAACCGCGCAAGAGGTGTCGTGATTTAGCGGCATTAATCTGCGAGGCAACATGCATACGTTAAGCAAGCAGAGTAAAGAAGGGTGGTAGACCTGGACGACGAACATGACGACGAGCCCCACGCTGAGGGAGTACTGCACGGGCGGGGGCGGGCCTGTAGCCCAGCCCGGCAGGCAGCCCATGCAGGCCACCAGCACCAGCAGCCCCGTGCCCAGTAGCTCGCTGGCGGCCTTCACGCCGGCCTCCGCCGTGCTCACCTGCCCCCACGCCCTCTGCATCTCTGCAAACACATTCCACGGCATTATCTCACCGCGCACACTCCCTGCCCAGCACTTCTCCCCTACTTCGAATCTACCTGACTTTTGTCTCTATCGTCTAGATTCTGTCTAATATAATTTGTCGCTTTTCCCTGAAATCTGTCCAACACTTGTTCCTATTCCCGAAATCTGTTCAAGACTTGTTTGTATGCCCTGTTTGCTGCCTTGTTTCTGTTTTTACAATCTACCTAACACTCGTTCTTATTCCCTGAAATCTGTCCAACACTTGTATGTATGTTCTGTTTTCTGTTCAACACTTGTTCATATTCCCGAAATCTGTCCAACACTTGTTTGTATGCCCAGTTTGCTGCCTTGTTTCTGTTTTTGAAATCTACCCAACACTTGTTCCTATTGTCTGAATTATGTCCAACACTTGTCACTATTGCCTGGATTATATCCAAAACTCTTCCCTTCAACCTGTATTTGGTATGACAATAAACGCCCCTATTGGCTGTATTCTGGCTAACACCACTTGCCCCTTTAACCTAGAATCTGGATAACACTTGTCACTTGGTGAGTGGGCAACTACCGCGCTTCTTACGTTACTTCGGGTACTTCTAGCTCAGGCTCATGGGACAACAATGTGAAAAAGTACAATTCATCAATTTATCATATCGGAATGATTATCGTTGTTTTTTTGTTCGTTCTCTCAGATCAGTGGTGCACAAAGTTTTTAGTCCAGTCCCGGATCGTCAACCATTTCATACAAGGGAAAATGTTTAACAACGATAGTTTTTCAATGGTCTTATATCATGGACAGTATAAAAACACAAGTCATACAACGAGCATAAAACAAATTAATTTTATGTATTTTTTTAATGTTTGACACTGCCTTATAACGACTAACATTCTCGGCCATGCGTAAAATACTTAAAAATTAATAACTAATAACCATTTGGTCCCTACATAATACGTACCTCCTTGTTGATGTCTTTAAAACGCGAGAAACTTCGATTGGTGTGTATTAAAAATAAATCAACATTATTCTAAGTAAAACCTCCCAATCCCAAAAGAACTACAAAATCGCAAACTGCCTTATACGAATTCAGAGTTGTTTTCGTTATTTATTAAAGAATTATATACAAAATGTCAACAGTAAATACGTTGTTCGTCAAGGTAGACACCATAACAATGCGTGAGTGCAAGGAATCGAAAAATACATATAACTGGGGATAACTTGTGTTCCAAATAACGATAAATAAGGGCATGTGCTGAATTATTCGGTTATATCATAATCAAATATCTGCGAAGTAATGTTTTTGAATAAGGCACAAGGGTCCCAACTGCTTCCAACCGTCTAAAGCCAGTGAGACTATGGCATCCCTAACGGGGGTATGTTGTGATGTTGAAGATAGTGGTGAGGGGAAGGAGATGAGAAGATGAAGGTTGAAATCACCTGGCTTTTCAAATCTAGTAACTAAACACGGCTAAAGCCATTTCAAGCAAGGTTTCAGTTCTGAATGGTGGTCTTTCACCAGGGCGATATTTATATTAGGTATCTACCACACTGGAATATAGAATTGGTTGGATATTTCTGAATGTTGCAATGATTGCTACATAAACAATTTTTTAAAATTGTCAAATTCATAAAAAAAGTAAATGAGAGAATCTAAATTGTTTACAAGTTTAAACTACACCACTGTTTTGAATACGTATTGTTTTTTTGTATATAAATAAACTGACAATATCTTAAATTAATCGAATACAGCTTACTTGGCACTATTCGTATTGAAAGGGGAGAAATCGACTCACCTTCTCTGTTGCAACTTACCCAGTTCAACATTACTTGCCGTAGACTCAGAAACAGTGAATTGCTGTTCCTCAATCATCACTATACTAACTATGGGTATCATTATCCAATGTCCAGAATGTAGAGACTTGTTAACTCAAGCCATGGTCTTGAAATTTTTGGTAGCGGTCTAAATGATTTTCGTCATTCTTTACGACTCTACCAAAACTTTGACTAGACCTTGGCTTGAATCTTCTTTCTTATGTTTATTTTGTCATCGCTTCATTTAATATTATGTATGTGCTGTTCTTTCTATGTTGCTCGTTTTTCCCATTTCGTGTTTTGTATGTTTTTTTTGTAATTGGACTTAAGTCCGTTAATTTATAAATAAAAATGTCGGTACTTTCTAAGGAATTCGAACTCAGCCCAACAGACTGCTTCGAGATTTTTTTGAATTTTGTGAGGGTACAGTAGAAAAAATTCGCGATTAAAGTTATCGTCGATGGTTTAATATTTAAGAAACTTATATTTGATTTAGTCGCTACAGTAAAGCGACCACTGACTTGTTAAAAGGAAAGAAAAATGAATTATGCACGTGAATTGACCTATTCGATCGGTGGGTTGCAGTTTCCGTGTATTGTTTCAATGGTACCTACCTACTTACCTATAAACTACACCGTGCTGGTGCGGGAGAGGTGAGTTACACCGTTTTAGGTAAGTACGCATATTATTAACATGCGCCTAAAACTGTTCTCACTTTACTGGGTTTATATGATATACCGCATTTCATATATCATATAACTAACTAACTGGAAACCTGCCAAAAACGAGTGGTTAACAGTGATAACATTTTGTATAAAAGTGATGCTTATGTATATAACTAACTAGCTAACGGTCTGCATGGTCGAGTGGTAAGATGCTCGACTACGAATCCAGAGGTCGTGGGTTCGAACCCGGCGTGCGCAAATAAAAATTATTTAATTAATATATGTCATAACACATTTGATTGAAATAAAATATCGTATATTTGCGGCACGTTCCAGAGTGGTAGATACTCTAAGTATCGCCCTGATGAAAGACCACCATTCAGAATTGAAACGTTGCTTGAAATGGCTTTAGCCGTGTTTGGTGACCAGATCTTAATAGCCAAATACTTCTCAACCTTCCCCTTTCTCATCTCCTTCCCCTCCCCACTACCTTCATCCTCACAACATACCCCTATCGGGGATGCCATAGTCTCACTGACTCTAGACGGTTGGGAGCAGTTGAGACTCTTGTGCGGTATTCATGTAAAAAAAAAAAAAAACTAACTATCAGGCCGTTTCCCCGCAGGGGTAGACAGAGAGGATGGACCGCCATACAACTCTGTCTTGGCACACACTCCTTGCTTCGTTCACATTCATACATCGTCTCATACATACTGTTCTGTTATTATGACTTTTCACGAGGCCCGATTCAAGTATTTGATTCACTTGATCGTGCCATGTCTTCCTCGGGCGTCCCCGACTTCTTCTTCCATTCACTTTCCCATCATATATTCTGTTCACACTCCTTTCTTCGTTCATTCGCTCTGCGTGCCCAAACCATGTAAGCGTCCCTTTCTTGATCCTATTCATTACGCTTTCATCAGCCTTGCATTCTTTCCGGATATCCACATTCTTGACACGGGTCATACATGGTTTTACCGCACATACGTCTCAGGGATCTCATTTCCACAGCATTCAGTCATGGAATAACAAGGTTTTATCTGACACCGCACTGTTATGCAATAATAAACCTAAAGGTAGCTTTCTATGTAAGCCATTATCGCATGACATTGCCGTGTCAGATGGAACCTTGTTATTACAAGGGGGTCGATGTGTTAAAAGTGACCACATATATACTTTCCCAATAAACCGGTCCACCCTGTGGATTCACCCTAATGCCTACTGTGAAAGTCAAAATAGCTTTAATAATCATTAACTGTTACTCAAACCAATCAATGCATGTGTAGTTCTGATTGCTAATCTCTCACAAGGGTGATACTATGAATATCTTTCACTCAGCATTGTAAATAAATAAATACGTTTCGTTTACTATGAATTTTAAAATGTCTTAATATATTTTTATTATTTATATTTTCGTAGAAACCAATCACTTTGTGGTTTGACATATTTAATAATAATGAAATAATAACTTTTAAGACCACAGATTTAATTACATTTTTTTATAACCGACCGGTTTCGCTAAAAAGAGTTTGGTACGAAGTTTAATGTTGTATCCTGATGATTCTTAGGCTAAGCGAAACCGGTCGGTCATAATTTTTTTTGTAAAATCTTTGGTCTTATACTAACTAACTAACCATCACGCCGTTTCCCCGCAGGGGTAGGCAGAGAAGACGGACCACCATACAACTCTCTCTTGGCACACACTCCTTGCTTCATTTACATTCATACATCGTCTCATAAATACTTTTCGGTTATTCTGACTCTTCACATGACCCGATTCAAGTATTTGGTTTACTTGATCGTAGCATGTCTTTCTCAGGCGTCCTCGACTTCTTCTTCTATTCACTTTCGCATCATATATTCTTTTCACACTTCTTTCTTCGTTCATTCGCTCTACATGTCCAAACCTTGTACAAAATTATTATTTATAGTCTGTGGGTGAAGACAGTTTTCTAATAATTTTCTTCATTCAATTTCTTAATTAATTTTCAGTAATCGTAAAAAAAACTCTCATTCGGGGTCACATAATACCCCCCTTCGGTACGGGAGTGTTAAACTTCTCATGAATATTTAACAATAATCGCTCAACCACCAATGGTGGTTATTTAAAAAAATCACATAGATTTAGCTCTCGTAAATTCAGACACTAATGGGGATAGAAGACAATGGAAATTTAAGCACTAATTAAAAAAAAATTATATTATGTAATTTTATCTCTGCTCATTGATGATGTACTCGTATTGCGAAAGTTTTTTAAATTTATTTTGAAATAAAGTTTGGAAAACATGGTGAAATTGTGTTCGGACCGCGCATAGATTGCGAATCGATAAATTGTCAGATAAGCGGAAAATATTATAAAATAGCGCACTTGGAATAATAAGAAATTGATTTTTACTAGCGATTATTTTTACTACATATTTCCACTAGCTATTATTTTGCGTCTATTTCGACCGGAGCAGATAACGGGTAGGTGTGGGCAGATGCGGGTGCCGACGGGCTTTTAGATAATTCGTATCAGATCAAACAAAGGTTGATTACAAAATCAATGCAAGGAAATCTAATAAAATCGATACCACATTATTACGAAAAGACCGAAAGCAACTTGCAAGAAAATTGGTTGATCGTTGTTTCGTTTGCGTTTCCACGTTTTTCAGTCGCCTTTGGGTAATGAGTAGGTACCTTGGAGAAGCATGGAGAGAGAGCTAATTATTTTTCCCCAACTTATACAAACTTGCGTTACATCACTTTCTCCGGGTTTTTACGTCGTATTTTGTATAAAATACACACACCGCTTTTATGTACTGTAAGGACGATCTTGGTCTCCCGCTTCTCCGAGGACTCCACCCACATGTTTTCATAAGCGACTAAACTGGACAAAACTAAACGGTTTTTTAGGTTATATGCTATATTTTTGTTGATAAAAAATACTGTGAAAAGGTGATTATACGAATAAACAAAAACGTTATGTCGATATGTGCTATGAATGGATGTAAAAAATACCCTATCTTTAGTCTTAGCCACGCCCAGGTCTGCCGAGTCCGGTAAAAATCACCAAAACTGACCACACTGCCTTGGATAGACACCACTCTATGTACTAAGGTAAAGGTGCCTGTGGTGGTTGGTTTATTTTTACTGTAGTTGGGGTTAAAGGTACCTTGATTTTATTTTTTCGATTATCCTTGTTCCGATTATGACCGAGGTTGAAAGAAAATTATCTACAACGAAAATATATTATTTTTTGTCCGTTTTTATGAAATGATGAGTGAATAAGACAATTTTTCACAGTCCGCGACAATTGTAAATATCAATAAAATACACTAAACTATAACATTAGGTATTTGGATAGTTTAATGGTAAATTTAGCCATATCTTTGCAGTTTTGTAAGGCTATCCAAGTATTAATACTAAGAGTTTCAACTACTCCGAACCGTTTGGAGTCTGGAGCCAGTGGGACGAAGGTAGTGGGGGGGGGAAAGGAGATTGGAACGATGAAGATTGGAAAGGTACTTGTATATTCAGATCTAGTTACCAAGGCCATTTCAACCAACGTTTCGATTCTGAATGGTGGTCTTTCACCGGGGCGATACCGCTGAGAGAAGCTTCCACCCTTGAACTACATAAAATGTATTTGCACACACCGGGGTTCGAGCTCGCAACCTCGGGATTCGTAATCGAGGATCTTAACCACTCAACTACGTAGGCGGCCCCTAGTTTGATTAGGAAAATTTTCAGGGGTGAAAACATCTGTCAAAAAATTTAAAAAATGTATTCCTCGTTTTGTGAAGAGACTGCGTATTTCAGATTAATTTCCAGTAAAATATACTTATAGATTCTGACAAACGAAAGAATGCTGCTGACGGCTGATGCGCAGAAACCCATTCCGGTAGGAGGCGGGTTCAGCAGGAAAAAATCACCCATCACCGTTGTACGGATTGTCTACTTCCCGAGCAGCTTCGGCAAAGCTGCGCAGTAAACGAAGGGTCATCCGCATTCTTTAATTTGTTGAGCTTTGTTTGCTAAATAATAAATTTGTGAAGTTGAAGATTAAATAATACGTATTTATAGATAACAAAATAATGTAATATATAAATAAGTGGTTTAATAATTTTTCTCTGTATACATGATTCCTTTTGTAACTTTATTTTTGCGTAGGAAGACAAACGTTCCCATGGTTACGAATAAACTGGGAACACACGAATTCCTCCTACTTTTTGTTCTGCAATAACTCCATACTTAGGCCTTGGGGGGCTTAATTTCCTTCGGGGCCTATGTCATCTTTGGGGATGCTGTGTGGAGGGTTTTTTGAGGAAACGAAGGAGTGAACCTGGGTTTTGAAGAGGCCCATGTTGAAGGAGGGAGGAAACACAGAGGCCGGCAAATCGTTCCATAACGGAGCTGTTGAACATAGCAGCGAGTCGTAAAAGCGACCCGTTCTCATGTATTGAATGTCGACCGTCTACAAATGTTGGGCGCGTCCACCATAATAAGCGGACAATGTTGCTTGTGTCATGGTGGAGGAATTAGCTGGCAGAGGAATTGAACCCACGACTACTCAGACCCGGCTCTGATTCAAACGGCGCCTGGCGCAGGTAAAATGTTTGTTCGAACAGAAGATTGGTACCAACCCGTATCAAGTAAAGACGAGATGGGTGGGTTTTTATTCCGCGCCGTCGGGCCGGGTATTTACGGGCTCAATTGCCGTCCATGAATGGTATGTTTTTTTCAATTTATATCACACCATATGGTATATATAAAGCACTGTGCATCAGTGCCAGCTCCAGTTGCGCCTGCACAGGGCCGGCCCTGTTGGACGACTGACAGCTTTATTAGTTTTAAGCTCAGGGCAAAAATATATATGGAGAGAGAGCTAAACATTTTTACCAAGCTATACAAATTTACGATAAATCACTTTTCCTGGTTTTTACGTCGTAAACCGCGAGAGAGAAAGAGATAAGACAAGTTCTCGCACAATATAGCTCCGCTTTTCGGTATGCAAGAATGTTCTACGTCTCCCGCGTCTCCGCCCACTACGTTTTGTTATTTATTTATTTTATTTATTTATTTTATATTTGCAAAAACAGTTTTACACCAAAACATTGCAAAAAAACACAAAACATGGTAATCATAATTACACAAAGATTAAAGTAAAAAGAAGTTTAAAAACAAAAAAAAAAGTTTTCAAGAAGTACATAATATTGTTAGAACTTAATAGCTAGTTCTTGCTTAAACTTGTTATAGCTCGTGTGAAAAATATCCAAATTTCCTGCGAGGCAGTTAATTAACCTAGTTAGTCTTCCCAGGGGCATCACCATTGGTAAGTTAGTTCTGCACCTGGGAAGAAACAGAAGCCTGTGTTGGCGGCCACGCGTGAAATTATCAGGGACATAAAATCCAATTTCCGCCAGGATGTCAGGTATTAATAATACACCGTTCAGGAGTTTATGAGCAAAAAGCAGTAATGCTATATCCCTCTTCGAACTAAGGCTGCAGATACCCAGCATTCCCGAGATAAACGCTGTTGGAAACAGCCATGGGTAAAAACCAAACTCTCTCATGTAGAGAAACCGTAAAAATTTCTTTTGAATTTTCTCGACCATTAATACATAGGCGGTGTCCTCTGGCCCCCATACCTGAGATCCACTCTCGAGAATGCTACGCACTAAGCTAAAGTAAAGCAGCCTTATCACTGCAAGATTTGTCAACTCCCTTGAATTGTGCGACATAACAGGACAGAACTCAACGGTTTTTTAGGTTATATCCTACATTTTTGTTTATAACAAAACTGTGAAAAAGTGGTTGTACAAATAAACAAAAAAATGATGTCGACATGTGCAATGAATGGATGTATAAATACCCTAGTCCTAGCCATGCCCAGGTCTAGCCGAGTCAGGCAAAAATCATCAATACTGACTACAGAAGCGCTCCCTCCTGTATATTATTGCTCTGAGGTTTTAAGATTAACCAAAATGGTTAAATCTATTTTTTTTCTTAGAATTAGGAAAATCTGGATCTCAATGGGAACTTCAAATAAAATCTTCATTCCGAAAACGCTGAATCATAAAATTTAGATTTTTTTTTTTGACAAACCAGTCAATGAGCACAGCATAATAGTAATGACTGGAAATCATGAAATTCTTTACAAATGGTTACATTGTTTTGGCTGTATTTTGGTTATCATTAAAATAATGTATAATGCAAAAGATTGTTACTGTTAAGTGTGAGTACACAAAGAGTATTGACCTCAGGGGTCATAGCTTCAATATTAATTTACCTATATTTAGATTTTCATTACCTGCGGCTACGATGCACACAAAATATTTTTCACTGACGTATATTTTATTTTTCACTGACATATATATTTTATTTAATACCGCACAACAGTGCCAACTGCTCCCTAGCGTCTGGAGCCAGTGGGACTATGACACCCTCAATCGGGGTATGTTTCATTCAGGGGAAAGAGATGGGGAAGAAGAATGTTGAAAAGTACCTGCTTATTCAGAACTTGTCACCAAACACGGCAAAAACCATTTCAAGCAAATTTTAGATTCTGAATGGTGGTCTTTCACCAGGGCGATACTTAGAGTATCTACCACCTTGGAACGTACCGAAAGTATACTCAACATTGCTTTATATTGATTAATGTGTTATGACGCATATTAATTAAATACAAGTTAATAATAAAAGAATACTTTTGTTTAAAACCACAAAAATTATTATGATGAAGACCAACCGGTTTCGCTTGGATCAAGCTTCGTCAGGGCACACATAATAACTGCGCTGTGCTGACGAAGCTTGATCCAAGCGAAACCGGTTTGCGCAAATGTTTTCCAAAGAAACCCCAGTTTTATTTTTAATATAATGTCTAACCACCATGTGATTGCTGCTTACGAAAAAAATAAAGAAAAGTTAATTGCGCACGCCGGGTGTGAACCCGCGACTTCTAGATTCGTAGTCAAGCTATAAAAATAACTTTGCAAAATATATTTTTAAAAAAACACGTAGCTTTTGTTCGGGGTGAAATTAGAAACCTCCTTCGGAACGCGAGTGTTAAATACCTCTAAAGCAAAGTTTCATATACGAAGCCTGTTCAAAAAAAAAGGTGAATTTTTAATTTGTCTCAAAAAAGTGTTTGTAAGTGGTACAAGCGCTTTACAGAAGGCCGAGAAGATGTTAATGACGATGAGCGTCCTTGAGCATCTATTTTTTTCAAAAGTAAAAAAATCTAAGAACACACAAAAACGTGACTAACCTTTCCAGTTGTCAAAAACAAACCACTAATCCAAAATGGCTGATAAATGGATGATACAAACATGTGTGTACCAACATAACAACAACAACAAAAAATCGATAATCAGATGTACACAGCCCGCGAAAATTCAAAATTCACCTTTTCTTTTGAACAGGCCATGTGTGTATCGGTGGCATTCTTTGGAATTGCACCGTGGACTATGGAACGGATGTTGTCTGGGTAAATGCCGTTCGGTGGTTACTTGCGAAAAATGGTGATAAGATTAAATTTAACTTTGGACAGTCGTTGAAGCGATTAAAGAAAGTGACGAGCTGCAGCGGTCGCTATATCGATAATCCAGTTATATCGATAATATTAATCTGAGAAATGAATCACGAAAGATAACCCAAAAATGTATCTGTAATTCAAATTCGAGGGGACGATCCCCCGTGAAGTGGAACAACCTTGTAGTAAGAATATGCACGGAGAGAGAGCTAAATATTTTTTACCCAACTAATACAAATTTAAGATAAATCACTTCCTCCGGGTTTTCACGTCGTACACCATGAGATAGAAAGAGACAAGAAAAGTTGTCACATAATATCGCAGCACTTCTAAGTATGTGATGATGTTCTCCGTCCGTGCTAACTTCACATCACCGTAATATGTAATATAAAATAATATTTATTATATTTGCGGCACGATCTACAATGGGAGAACTCTAAGTATCACCTTTCAGAATCCACCATTCAGAATAGAAACGTTGCTTGAAATATCTTTATCCGTGTTTGATGACTAGATCTGAATATCCAGGTACTTCCCAACCTTCCTCTTTCCCATATCTATTCCCTCATCGATACTTTTAACTCACGCTGATTGGTGATGCCATAGTCCCCCTGGCTCCAGGCGGTCGGGAGCTGTTGGTACTCGTGCTGTATTATGCCTAGTCAAATTTGGACTGATTTATCAATTTTTTAAACAGTTTATCAAATAATAAAATTTCAAATTTAAAAAAATACTGACCCTTGCCGGTATCTGTTTAGATATGGGACACAATTACTGAAATATGTTAAATGACTATTGAATTCATTTTAAATAAAAGTATCTTTGTTTTGACACCACTTTATAAGATACATATACCAACCGGTTTTGGCTCTACCTGAACCCTCTTCAGGGTTGAACAATACATATTTGTTCAACCCTGTAAAAGGTTCAGGTAGAGCCGAAACCGGTTGGTATATGTACCTAATAAAGTGGTGTCAAAACAAAGTTACTTTTATTTAAAAAATAATTATGTCTTACCACAAAGTGAGTGCTTCATGTCAAAGTTTTCATTTTAAATAGTTTTATACTTATTCACCAATTTGAATTAGTAAATCGGCATGATAAGTTAACATGGTGATTTTCGCTTTCAAATTACCGATCAAGAAACTCTTACGAATCTAATTAAATTCATGTTAGATTCTAATAATATATAATTGGGGTGTAAATAAACCTACTTAGGTTGATTATTCCTGAAATAACAGGAGAGTTCAATATAAAGTTTGTTTGTTTATTTTTCCTATTAACGACGCCTCTTGTTAATATATATAGTACCAGAATCAATTAATTATCTAAGAATTAACTTTCGGTAATCTTAGCTGATCGTTACAAAGAATTTAACACATTATATTGCAAGAAATTGTCCATGTTGTGTGACATTTGGTATAATTTCACTATTTATAGATGTATGTACATTTTTTGGTAATTATAGTTGAAAAATAATAATAAAAGATTAAGAAGTGTTTTTATGAAACTACAAAATATTTATATTTTTCATAAATTTCTTACAATATTCGTATTTAAAAAAAAATAAAAAATATGTGAATACCGAACAAGAGTGTCAACTGCTCCCAATCGTCTAGAGCCAGGGCGACTATGGCATCCCCGATAGGGGTATGTTGTGAGGCTGACGTTAGTGGGGAGGGGAAGGAGATGAGCAAGGGGAAGGTTGGGAAGTACCTGGCTATACAGATATGGTCACCAAACACGGCTAAAGCCATTTCAAGCAACGTTTCAATTCTGAATGGTGGCGCTTTCACCAGGGCATCTGCCACTGTGGAAGGTGCCGCAAATATACTATATTTTATTTTATTTCAATTAAATGTGTTACGACACATTGATTGAATAAAATTTATTTGCGCACGCCGGGTTCGAACCCGCGACCTCTTGATTCGAAGTCGAGCGTCTTACCACTCGACCACGCAGGCCGTATAAACAGTTCAGTTAGATTTTTTTCTATGATATATTTTCTGACTGGTGTAATACTATAGCCTTTATTTGTACCATTATGGGATTTCGTCAAAATTTTTAACAAGATAAGATTTTTTTTTCGCTTCTTCTCAGATTCAAAGTGTTATAATAGTTTATTTTTTATAGTTAATACCGCACAAGAGAACTGCTCCCAACCGTCTGAAGCCAATGGGACTATGACATCCCCAATCGGGGTATGTTGTGAGGCTGAATAAAGTGGAGAAGGAAAGGAAATTTGGAAGAGGGAGGTTGGGATGTAGCTGGCTATTCAGATCTGGTCACCAAACACGGCTAAAAGCCATTTCAAGCAACGCTTCGATTCATAATGGTGGTCTTTCACCAGGGCGATATCACTCTGTAATAAATATACTAAAGACACGATATCGATTCATTTTTGAAAAGTAAAAACAAGAAACTCATCTTTGAAAACACAAAAAGTTCTACATTTTGGAAGACGTTGGCTTTTCCCAAAGTAGTCGAAATTTATTTAATAATTAAAATCCATAAATAACGAAAATATATAAAGGTTTTGCTGTTGTACGAGTATATAATACGCATACGTCCACGTGGAACATATCAACGATAGCTTTTATTACAATTACACAATAATCTATTTAATTAGACATAGAAAAAAGTTTTTCTTAAATTTTGATGTTTAAATTTAGGTTTTGACAAAGGGTACAAAAAATGTAACCTGCGCCAGATGCCATTTGGCTCAGGGCCGGGCCTGCATCACCACTCGGTAGAGACCTCAGAGCAGGAATATACTCGTATATGGGGAGAGAGCTAAATATTTTTACCCAACCTATACAAATTTACGATAAATCACTTTCTCCGGGTTTTTACGTCGTAAACTGTTAAAGAGAAAGAGACAAGATAAGTTCTCACATAATCAAGCACCACTTTTCGGTGTGTGAGCATGTTTTCCGTCTCCCTCGTCTCCGGCAACTCCGCCCACTACGTTTTGCTATGCGACATAACAAGAAATAGCTCAACGGTTTTTTAGGTTATATCCTATATTTTTGTTTATAACAATACTGTGAAAAATTGGCTATACAAATAAACCAAAACGTTATGTCGACATGTGCTATGAATGGATCCTAGGCACGCCCGAGTCTGGCAAAATCCTCAATACTGACGACAGAAGCGCTCCCTCCTGTATATTATTGCTCTGAGCTACAGGGTGATTTACGGTACGGAAGCCGCCTTCACTCGAACTACTCCTGATTTTAATTGAATCACACCCCATAATAATAATAAAAAGTATATTAGCTTTTTGATAAAGGTGAGTTCAGATTCCTTATTAAAGTTTATAGGCTGCAATAATTTAATAAAGCTGATAATAGCCTGCACATTGATTATTTGACGTTCGAAGAAATCGTTGGTTATCGTTATCATCGTTGTTTGACAGTTAGTAGCTAATCACCTCCTCCGAGTGCCACTCGAGTTCAGTCCGGTGTGACGCGTGAACACATTTTAAAGCTGTTTTAGATATAAAAAATACGGCTGTTTTGGTGCTTTTTGAGATAAGCAATGAAAATAACACTTTATTAGTAAAAAAAGTGTCATTACGTTTATGTAACAATCGTGCTTTTGCTAAATTCGGTGACCGGACAGCCCAAGTCCTCTCTTCCTCCCCATGTCGTATTATTTTAAGTCAAAGACGACGACAATGCAGCATAGATAATCCAGGCAATCAAATTGATTATTTGAATTTTTTTCATCAATTTCACTCGAAGTAAAAATTGACATTAATTCTGGCGCACAGACGCGCCCATGGAACACCTCTATCAGTGGCGTAGAACTGCTCTACCCGTAGTTTTCTATTTACTTGGAGTAACATTATATTGAGAGAGCTAACTATTTTTACCCAACCTATACAAATTTGGGATAAATCAGTTTCTCCGGGTTTTTACGTCGTACACCATGAGAAAGAAAGAGACAACAAAAATTTCGCAAAATATCACACCGCTTATAGGTATGTCAGAATGTTTAATAATAATAATAATAATAATAATAATATTTTTATTAAATTTCTTATACATTACAAATTTTTTGAATTTAATGCATATAAGAAATAAGTTATTTTTTTTACAAAAATAAATACAAATTATAGTAACAAAAAATAAAATTTCAAAAAAATAAAATTTCAGGCAGTGGTGATGATCAGGTCAATGAGGAGAAACTCTTTCAAGAATCAATAGGATTTCACTTCTGAATCTCTCCTCACTGACATGAAATAAGTCGATATCGGAAGAGATTTTGTTCAGGAGCAAAATACTTCTCCCCACCGGCAGAACCATTGGCAGGTTGGTCCTACAGGCAGGAAGATAGAATAATCTATGAAGACGCTGTCTTAGATAGTCATCAGGAACATAGAGACTTACGCGCTCCAAAATAGCAGGGTTTACAATATAGCCCCGCAGCAGTCTGAAGAAGTGAGTGGCGGCATACCCCTCTCTCCTGAGCTGTAAGGAGTGAAGTCCGAGCGTGCCCAGGAGAAAGTTCGTTGGGTAGAGCCACGGGTAGTGGCCGTACTCCCTCATGTATAAAAATCTCAGGAACTTTTTCTGGACCCTCTCCAAGATGAGGGAGTACCCCACCTCATGAGGATTCCAAATAATTGAACCACTCTCCAGCCTACTGCGGACCAAAGAGAAATAGAGTGTTCTCAGAGTTCGGGTATCCCTAAAAACTCTGACGGTTCTGAGAACAAACCCTAACATTTTCAATGCCGACTGGCACACCCCTTCGATATGAACACGAAATGCAAGCTTACTTTCGTACACAATCCCAAGATCCTTTATAGTGGAAACGCGTTTGAGATTATGATCGAGCATAGTGTACCTGTGGTAGGTGAGACTAAATGCTCTGGTAAAAGAAAGGACTACACATTTCGAGATATTGAAATGAAGCTGGTTTTGTCGACTCCATTCAGAAATGTTATCGACGTCAGCTTGAAGAAGCAGGCAATCCTTAATACTTCCCCGTCTTCCACGTCTCCGGCGACTCCGCCCACACGTTTTGAAATGCGACTAAACTGGACATAACTCAACGGTGTTTTAGGTTTTATGCTATATTTTTGTTTTTGACAACACTGTGGAAAAATGGTTATACAATTGAACAAAAACATTTTGTCGACATGTGATATGAATGGATGTTTAAATACTCTAGCCCTAGTCCTAGCCACGCCCAGGTCTAGCCGAGTCCTATATATTATTGCTCTGAGACTATTTACTATATTTTTAAAGTGAATACAGCATAAGAGTCCCAAACACTCCCAACCATCTGGGACCAGTGAGACTATGGCATCCCCAATTGGGTTATTTTGTGAGGCTGAAGTTAGTGGGGAGGGGAAGGAGATGGGAAAAAGGAAAGTCGGGAAGAATCTGGCTATTCAAATCTGATCACCAAACACGGCTAAATCCATTTCAAGCAACGTTTTAATTCTGAAGGGTGATACTTAGAATACCTACATCTCTGGAGTAATTGGGAAGGGAAGGAGATTTGGAAGAGGAAGAAAGAGGAATGTTTCGATTCTGAATGGTGATCTTTCACCAGGGCGATGCTTTAAGTCTCTACCAAACTGGAACGTGCCGCAAATATACTCCGTCTTACTTATTAGATTTTTACGCGCCGACTTAGCGTTGGTTTAGTTACACCGGACGTACGCTATTAAATTAGACAGATAAGCCGTGGTTATAAAGCAAGTTTGTCGCTATTCCGACCTTATAACACGCGTAACATTTACACCTCGTTTATAAGTAAGAGGGACTATGTATAATTTTATGTGAATTAAATGTGTTGAAACTTATTATTGAATAAAAGTTTTTTGCGCACGCCGGGTTCGAACCCGCGACCTCTGGATTCGTAGTCGAGCGTCTTACCACTAAACCACGGAGGCCGTCAAATATCGGAGGCCGTCGACTATTGTTGATATCGTCGCCGGGTAGGCAAAAGGGCTTATGCGCCATTTCGGGAAGTTATTAAATTCACAAGTCTTTTGTACCTGGTTGGATTTTGAAAAAAAAATAGTTAACCCAGGTAAGTCAATGCTCTCACCGAGTTACCTGAAGCGACAAAAAGTCCCAAACTTGTGTCGCTTGAGCCGAGCCTTCTCCCAAATGGTAAATATATTTTAGATGGCTGAAGGGTCACAAAAGTCTTCAGAATCAAACGAGAAAAAGAACTGATCAAATTGCGTATTTAACACATTTAAGCCCTTTTGCTTTTCCAGCGACGATATGAAAAAACCTGATTGGTGCGCGAATACACATTACATTCATCCATATTAAAAATCCATCAAAAACTCTACTCTGATAACAGCACTTAACGAGAACCCAGTAAATAAATATATAATGTTCAACAACACAACTAAATATGGCAGATAACTACAAAGTATCCACATAAATACGTGTTATCACAGCATCTAATAAACGGAAAAAAACTGCTAAACTGAAATATTTTATTTTCGTCTTGTCATTTTATCCACTCATAAACTAACAGCCAAAACCTTAATCACAGATCGGTAGGTCGATTACCCACTACATCTTAGATCATATCGTTTGAGTGGTTAAAATGTGAATATTAATCAAAATAAGAAATCAAGGTAGAACCAGGGGTGGACGCCAGATAACACGGGTTTATGATAAACCTTTACTCGACAAGCCACAAACTGTCAGATTGTTCTTTTCAGCACCTAGGTCTATACCTTGTAACGCAAAAAAAATATGCAACAATTGTGCAAGTATATTGCAACACACCCCAACCCCAATTAGAGATGCAATAAACCCAACCGCCCGGAGCCATTGAGATTATTGTGGTTTTCACATAAAAAAAATCTGATCTCTTAAACGTAGGTAGGTACCCGTGAACATAGGTAGGTAAGTTATTAGTTATAGGTTGGATAAATTAAATCGTAAAGCGCCCTTGGGGTGATGTTCCCACGAAAACTGCGCTATACTCAGAGCAAGAATATATATATGAAGAGAGAGCTACATATTTTTACCCAACCTATACAAATTTACGATAAATCACTTTCTCTGGATTTTTACGTCGTGAACTGCGAGAGAGAAAGAGAAACCAAAATTCGGTATGTAAGCATGTTCTCCGTCTCCCGCGTCTCCGGCGACTCCGCACACTACGTTCTGTTATGCGACATAACAGGAGATAACTCAACGGTTTTTGAGGTTGTATCCAATTTTTTTTTTATAACAATTGTGAAAAAGTGGTTGTACAAATAAACGAACACATTATGTCGACATGTGCTATGAATGGATATATAAATACCCTAGCTCTAGTCCTAGCCACGCCCGAGTGCAAAGAGGCAAAAATCGTCAATACTGACTACAGAAGCGCTCCCTCCTGTATAGTATTGCTCTGAGGCGCTATTAAGCATTCATCATTATTGGTATATTTTGTAACTAAATCATGCAAAAAAAATAAATAATTAAATAGCGTATAGAATGAGAAAGAGTGCAGTGTAATCTGTACCCGGGTAGAGTGTACGGTTGTTATTTACAAATAACGAACCCATAATTTCGGGGGTAACAAGTAGTGATAGCTCTTCAGGCGCGAGTATCTCTTGACCCGCGGGTCGCTCTCAGTGTTTATCGGCACCGTTATCGGCACTCGCTGCTGCCAGCATAATCATTTCCATGCTGCGAGAGTGCATCAAAAATACTACCTCGGCTTATATGGAAACAAGGAGGCATCCCCAAATCATCGCGATACCTACCTACCTACGTACTATACTCGTAGATATTGTTTTATCACATTACAAACTGTTGTTGCTTTTGTACGTGAGTGCTTAGATAACGTCAGCATTGAGTAAACATGACCCGAAATAGATACGAATGTTTACTGTTTCCACTAGCGAAAACAAGCCTCGGAGAAGCACTTGTTCGAAGGGTGATCGAGGCGTTGAGGGCTACTTCTGCCATCTGTCGGGGAGGTTCGACACTATCTCGAGTCAAAAATATACATTTACCGAAAGAGCAAGGCTAGAATACATAAAAAAAAGCGTCAATAAAATTGATGAGCAAAGGCAGTAAGGTACCCATACCGTAATCTCCACAGGCTAAAGTTCAATTATAATGGTATACGAGCGATCCTCGACTTTCGTGCGTAATTGGTTCCTAAAATGTGTACGAAAGTTGAGCAAAGTAAAAAAAAAAATGTTTTTGGATATCACCCAAGTCCCAACTGCTCCCAACCGTCTAGAGCCAGCGAGACTATAGCATCCCCGATTTGGGTATGTTGTGAGGTTGAAATTAGTGGGGAGGGGAAGGAGATGGGAAGAGGAAGGTTGTAAAGTACCTGGATATTTAGATCTGGTCACCAACCACGGCTAAAGCCATTTCAAGCAACGTTTCAATTCTGAACGGTGGTCTTTCGATACTTGGAGTATCTGCCACTTTGGAACGTGCCACAAGTATACTGTATATTATTTTAAATTAATTAAATGTGTTATGACACATATTAATTGAATAATGTGTATTTGCGAACGCCGGGCTTGAACCCGCGACTGCTGTAATCGTAGTCGAGCGTCTTACCACTCGACCATTCAGGCCGTCAAGGAAAAGTGTTTTTTGGATATCTATTTCAGAATGAGGTGCACTTTAGCACTTATTGATTAGTTTCTGTTTTTTTTTTTTATTTATAAATTTATTAAGATTTAGCTAAACAGTACTTTTCTTTTTCATTTCTTGATAAATAGTTTGTAACACGCTGTCTTTTTCTATTTCCCTTCACGATAGTCAAACATTAAATGTTTGACTATCGTGAAGCGAAATAGAAAAAGACAACGTGTTACAAACTATTTATCAAGAAATGAAAAAAGAAAGTACTGTTCAACTAAATCTTAATAAATTTATAAATAAAATAAAAAACAGAAACTAATCAATAAGTGCTAAAGTGCACCTCATTCTGAAATAGATATATTTGTCAAGATGCACGAAGGCTCCGTTCACATTCTTGGCTGTCCAAGTCTCAACAGTGAGTTCGTTACCGGCGATTTTGCGATACCAATCGATAAAAACCTAAATTTTAAATATGTACGAAATAGCGAAATCTACAGAAGTGGAATATCGCGAATACGACAGCAGGAAATATTAACAAGATAGATAGTTATATAGATAGGTATATATAGGTCAATATAGAAACGAGTCCGAAAAACGGTTTTTCAATTTATTACCATCATTGGATTTACCACGATCTATAGTAAATAATTAAAAAAATCTAATTTAAAAGCTTAGATCTTAAGATCTAAGCTTTTTTTTAATAAGTTTTTTCAATACTACCGTCAACATGTAGAAGCGAAATTGTGTTTTGGGATTAAATATTATCACTACAGTTGATGAACTCATATGCCGTATCATTGAAGTAACAATATATGGAGGGAGAGCTAATTATTTTTACCCAACCTATACAAACTCCGATAAATCACTTTCTCCGGGTTTTTACGTCGTAGACCATGAGAGAAAAAGAGACAACAAATATAATACACCGCTTCTATGTACTATTACGATGATCTTGGTCTACCCACATTTTTTATTATGCCACTAAACTTGACATAACTAAACGTTTTTTAGGTTGTATGCTATATTTTTGTTGATAAAAATACTGTGAAAAAGTGGTTATACGAATAAACAAAAACATTATGTCGATATGTGCTATGAATGGATGTATAAATACCTTAGCCTTAGTATTAACCACGCCTAGGTCTGTCGAGTCCGGTAAAAATCATCAAAAACTGACTACACTGCCTTGGATAGGTACCAATCTATGTACTCTAAGGCCATACCACTTTTATTTGTATATTACTATTAATTCTATAATTATTTAAAAAAATCAATTGTTTTTCTAGCTGCCGTTATATTTTCATATTGTTTCCGGAAAGGCAAAAGGGCTAAAGCGCCATTTTGGGAAGTTTACACCAGAGCGCTTTACAATAAAATTCATAAGTCTTCAGGGTTGGATTTTGAAAAAAAAAGTTAACTCAATGCTCGCACTAAGTTACCCGAAGCGACAAATAGCTAAAAAAAAATGGCTGAAGGGCCAAAAAAGTTTTCAGAATCAAAAAGAAAAAAATAACTGATCAAATTGCAATATTTTATCATAAATGCAAGATTTGTAAATTGTAAAAGATTTGTAAATCAGTTTGAAAACGTACAAAAGTAATCAGTTAAATACAGCGTTTTAATTTTTTTTTATCATTCATCAGTAAGTGAAGTATTGTCGGTTGTTCAATCAAGTATTTCATCCAAGAAGTGTTTTTTTCCTCTTCTGGAACATATGCCACGCACTTCTTGAAGTATTTAATTTATTTTTTTTAGTTTTATTTATTTTTAACCAGAATGGTTTTATCAGATTTTTCAAAAATTTTGAAAACAAAGTGATATGTTGAAATCAGTTTTTTCACTTATATGAGCTTTTGGGTTCTTTTTTTCTAAAGAAAGACTATTTTTTGTAATAGACGGACCACCGTGTCTCTTAATCGAGTTTTAGGATTCATCAACACAACGTACGGCATAGAAATCGAACTGGGCGAGTAGATTGTGCCCCTTCTGAGGGCATTGTAAAAGGCGAAACAGCTGTCACGCGTAAAAATAATTACATCGCAGAGCTTTTAACTAAAAATCGTTTTAAAAAAAAAAAAAATTATTATTGTTTAAATAAAATTAAGAAACCTGCAAAAAAAAAAGGTTAGATAATACTT
The DNA here is from genome assembly GCA_022651775.1 of Drusus annulatus. NCBI lineage: Eukaryota > Metazoa > Arthropoda > Insecta > Trichoptera > Limnephilidae > Drusus > Drusus annulatus. The sequence continues at coordinate 253,841 of JAGWCC010001027.1, read as the reverse complement.
CACATTGTATAACGTAGGTGAGCATCAGAGGGAGGGGGGAATAGGATGCAAATTCAAACTTTTTATTAAAGATATCAAAATGTAATAATCAGAAAGCATTTCAACCGCACCTCAATATCTTGGTGGAATGATATTTTTCCTCCAAAACTAATTAAAGTCCCTACCGAAATCAGTATTCGTATTAGGTAGGAACTGTTGCTCAAACAGAAACTGGATGCAAGTCTAAAGTACGAACAAGCCGCGATATGTAAAAATAGATAACTGTCAACGACAGACTAAAAAACTACCGACGTGATGTAATACCGTTTTAAATATTTACAACTGAATTCAAAGTGTTAATAAACAAATATAACGTGCGAGCATTTCAAAATGCAAAAAACTTTTACACTTTAACGTCGACAAAATAGAGGGCGCTACAATTTTGTAAATGCTTTAAATGGCGACACCAAGATGGTTCATAAGTAAAATGATTTACTTAAAAAAAGTACTATGGATCAGGTACATATCTTTCACATTACGTATATAATGTGTTTAATTAATTAATTGTGGTACCTTCTTATCGAGAGGAGATGATTCCTCAACGTATTCTAAAAGTGTTTTATTTTTAAATATGTGATAATAAATGCATTTTTTTATTGTGAGTACCGCACAAGAGTCCCAACTGCTCCCAATCGTCTAGAGCCAGTGAGACTATGGCATCCCCAATTGGGGCATGTTGTGAGGCTGAAGGTAGTTGATAGGGGAAGTAGATGGGGAAGACGAAAGTTTAGAAATACCTGGCTATTCAGATCTGGTAACCAAACACGGTTAAAGCCTTTTTAAACAACGTTTTGATTCTGAATGGTGATCTATCACCAGGGCGACACGTGCCGCAAATATACTTTATATCATATTATTTTATATGGCTTAAATGTGTTGTGACATATATTAATCAAATAGAAGTCGAGGACGCCCGAGGAAGACATGGCGCGATTCAAGTAAATCAAATACTTGAATCGGGTCATGTGGAGAGAAGAGTCAGAATAACAGAAGAGTATGAATGAGACGATGTATGAATGTGAAGGAAGCAAGGAGTGGGTGCCAAGACAGAGTTGTATGGCGGTCCGTCCTCTCTGCCTAGAAACGGATGGATGGTTAGTTAATTAGTTATAAAAGTTAATTGCGAACGCCGGGTTTGAACCCGCGACCTTTGAATTTATAGTCTAAAAAGCCGTAAAAAGTTAGAGATGGTCGATATCAGAATTAAGTGTACCTGCGGTTCCAATTACGGTGACCGGCGAGGAACCGGTTATTTATTCAGTTCTTTTTGGAACTGGTTCCTGGTGCCAGAAAAGTTCCTCCAAGAAAATTGTTTTATTATATAGGAAAAAAATCTCACCGCCAACAAAAAAACTTTCATGGGAAGGGTTGGGTTGCTAGAGAAATTCTAAAAACGAAAAGAACTGGAACTGGTTCCTCATATAAAAAAAAAACATTAGAAGGGGGGGGGGTCGCTAGCAATTTCCAAAACGAAAACAACTGGAACCGGTTCCTTACAAAAAAAAACCAAAATAACGGACAAAGGATGTGGGATATTTTATTTGCGAAAGTTAAAAAACCGGTTCCTAGGAGAAATAATATCGACCTTTTTAAAAAAATCACTTTCACGAGCTTAATAAATGTGCATACCAAAGAAACCCGTAATTATATGTGAAATAGAAGTAAAAGAAAAACTGTGTGGGAGAGTTACGCACTTGAAGCAATAAAAAAATTAAGGGTTTAAAAAATTGAGTTATAGTATAATATTTTTCCTGTCAAGTGTCAAACTGTTCAATTCTGGAGTCAACTTGGAGGAAGTATAACCTTATCGAATGTACAATAATTGTTTCAAAATCCGTTTTGCCATTCACGAGGGAAAAAATGTTTTATTTTAGTAATTTTCTACGTGAAAAAATGCTAACATCCATTGCAAACATATTTATAATAATAATGTTACTACAAACTAATGCATATCTATAGATATATTTGTACCAGAATAGAGTCATCAACCCTGTGACGAACTATCACAACTCAGATAAATATTTAATATTCGTAAATAATAGAGCGCATAACATACACAAAAACATAATCAAAAGTAAAGATTTACACATCAAATAATAAGAACCGGATATCGTGTATCGATAAGTTTAAATAAGAAAAAATACAACCTTCCTACGCCTCACCACTCAGAGATAGAAGTATACGTCACTTTGTAGTATTCTAATACAAGCAATACTAGAAATGATTTTAACAATACCATTTTTTTTTTATTTATTCCACAATTTTTTTATTTAAGACCTGACCGGTTTCACCTATGGCGGACATCTTCAGACTGGTACAATTTTAAGTAAGTCTATGGAACATATAATACTAGGTCCGAAATGGACACGTATTGAGATTTATAGTGAACATCTGTGACTTTAGGTTTGCTTTACTGCTGACGGAGGTGGCTTTACCATAACATTCAAAAATACATTCGTAGTTTCACTGGAAACCTTAGACATTTTCCTAACTACCCGTATAGATTTTACAGATAAATCATTTGTAGTATTGCTTGTATTAAAAAGCCAAAAAGTATGTATTTTTGGGTGCTGACCCTTAATAAATAATGTATGCATGCATAGAAGCTTGGAGTAATAATATATGAAGAGAGAGCTAATTCTTTTTACCCAACCGGTACAAATTTAGGATGAATCACTCCCTCCGGGTTTTTACGTCGTACACCATGAGAGAAAAAGACACAACAAACATTTCTCAAAATATCACACCGCTTTTAGGTATGTAAGAATGTTCTCCGTATCCCGCGTCTCCGGCGACCCCGCCCACACGTTTTGATATGCGACATAACTCAACGGTTTTTTAGGTTATATGCTATATTTTTGTTTATAACACCCGCGACCTTTGGATTCGTAGTCGAGCGTCTTACCACTCGACTATGGATGCGGATTATATTGTATGATATCATATTGCCCTGAAGAAGGTTAGTGTTATAACCGAAACTAGTTGACACGTGTATATGTAGTATAATAAAGTGGTTTAAAAGAAAATATACTATTATTTCAATTATAAAAGTAAGAATCTCGGGTACCAAAAACGTGTAACTTTTTGATCGGACTAGTTGAACTTCTCTGCATACCTTAAAGCAACGACCCAATAACAGGAAGGTGAATACATAATAATGTTTTAATGCATTCTCGAATAATTGAACCGGAAAGTAATGCATAACAAGTTTCTGTCGAGCACCTAGAGTTTTTAGAATCAGCATCGCAACCATTATAATACAACGTAAACCTATTCTTTCGTGAAACTAGTAACTTTTGGGTACCCTACTATCATTAGTAAGCAATATACTTTCGGATGTGATGTGAGTACGCAACATTATAAAATTAAAAAATACACAATTCTCATTTTCAGTAAATATCTTCGCTGGAACGGCAAAATAGCTTAAGCGGCACTTTGATGAAAAATTAGTTAAATGTGTAGTTTTGATGAGTTTTTTTTTCTGCATCAAATGCTCTGACTCTCGTTTGATTCTGAATACTTTTGTGACGCTTCAACCATATGAAATATATTTACCATTTGGAAGAAGGCTCGACTCAAGCGACACAAGTTTGGGACTTTTTAACTTTTTGTCGCTTCGGGTAACTCAGTGAGAGCATTGAGTTATCTGAGTTAACTCTTTTTCAAAATCCCACCAGGTACTGAAGACTTATGAATTTTATTGTAAAAAAAAAAAACAAAAAAAACTTTGAAATGCTGTGGTGTAAACATTCCAAAATGGCGCTTCAGCCTTTTTACCTTTCCGGCGACGATATTATGAATTTGTGCCGCCCTTGGTGGTATAATGGTTGTCTTGCAAAAACTTGATTGGGGCTCGATTCTCGGTCGTGGCAAGTTTTTTAAACTTTCATATTTATAGCTACATTAATTTTTAACTTTTATTGTATTTTCCCGTGATTTTTCACGGGTCTGCGCTAGTTGTAAGATATCACCAATTATATATTTTACATATGGGAATACTGTGCGTGAGATCTTTTAAAATACGTGTTTGTAATCCTTGCCTACGTGCTTTACTCGGAGATAATAATAACTGATCCTGATTAAAGAACCATACGTACATAAAAGCAAGATTTTTCAAATAATTCGTGTATTAAATAAATATGGCTAAAAAAGTCTCTGAAACGTACGTTTCTAGGGCTCTGGCACATCGATATAGATTTTATCGACAATATCCTTAATTTGGAATCGTTTCCGAGCCCGACTGCAGATCGCCAACGGAAAAAAACGACAGTTCACATCGACTACATTAAGCATGTTTAGTCGACCTGAGTTGTCGTTTGTTCGTTGGCGGTTTGCAGTCGGCTCGGGAACAATTTCAAATTACCGACATTATCGATAAAATCTATTTCGATGTTTCGTGCTACGGCCCCAGGGGCCCTATTCACCGTCGATATCGACACGAGCCCCCAAAAGCGTAATATCTCTATGTATTTTAGACTTAGAGATAATGGCTTTACTATACATAAATAAGTCTATTATCTATCTAATAATTTTATCGTGACGTGCGGTGACCATTTTTAGGCATTTCGATTTTCAGATACATTGTATTCCCTTTGAACAATTTATTTTCAAATTTAAAAAATATATATGAGATGTGTTATATTTTATTATATATCAGCGGATCGCCACGGGATGACTTTTTTCCTGATTTTTAAAGCAAAAATGCTGCTATTATCAAAACTACTTTTGTTTCCAACACCAACTGTTCATTAGAATTTCATTTAAAGTTTTTATTTATTTTATTTAAAATTTAAAAAAACTAGGTGAACCCATGTGTTTTTTTTTCAATTTTTGTTCCACAAAATTTCGTAAAGTTTAAATAAGTCACTGCACGCCACTGCGCCTAACTAGTACTTATTGATTGTTGGCCTATTTATACAAATAATGTAGCATTTTAATTTATTGTTACAGTCAACTTTTTTTGTTGGAGGGGCCCGAATGTGAACATTGATCGTTTGATGGCTGTGTGTGTTAAGAGGAGAAATATTGACCAGAACAAGTTTGTTTTTTTTTTCATTACGGAAGGGGGCGGGAGCGGAGTGTTTCTTACTGCACTTTACCTCCTGTGATTTATGTTCATACTATCCACTGTCCAAGGTTGAAGTTGAGAGGCTCGAATACTAATAAATAATAAATTAATATAAATGAATTCATCTATCTAGAGACACACAGCAGAGTTGTACGCTAGGGAGGTACAGAAGTGAACCGCAAAGATTACCACCCCGTTCGGAATGAAATATTTCAAACTACCGGTGCTTTTACCGAAACTATAAGCCGACACAACGTCCTACAGCATTGACTCGGAAAATGATGAAATAAGTCCACGAGGATGTTGTACGAAATAGGGAGTGAAAAAAAACTATCTACATTTAATATTTAAAAAAAAACAGGAGATTTAATAATAAATTCATGAAAAGGCTTCCTTATACTTATTAGCGTTGGGGAAAAACTTCAATGTTTTGTGAATGTTCACGAATTACTGGTTCTTTAAAATGAACCCTTCGCAGTTAACACTTCAATTGAAGTTGAACTCGCAAAAAAGAGATTTGAATTTATCTCCGGTTATTTGTTCAGTTATTTTTGGAACCGGTTTACCGCCGAAAAAAACACGTCCTAGTCGGTAGCGATTTGAAAGTGAAAAGAACTGGAACCGGTTCCTTGCCAAAATAAAAATACTAGTCGGTAGAGTTTTAAAAACGAAAAGTACTGGAACTGGTTCCTCGCCGAAAAACACGTACTAGTCGGTAGAGTTTTAAAATCGAAAAGTACTGGAAGTGGAACTGGTTCTTAGCCAAATCAAACGAAAAATCGAAGTGTTTCAAATTAACATTCAATTGAAGTACTTCTTTATAGGCTTTGAAGTTCAACATCACAACTGAACTGCTGCAAATTGAAGTAGTTCTTTGTAATCTAACTTCCGTTGAAGTACTTGTTAAACGAAATGAATGAACGCTAAAATGAACTACCAACTTCAATTGAAGTATTTGTCCAATGAACAATGAATGAAGTAGGAACTGCTGCCAAAAGAAGTAGTTCTTTGAAGTAGTTCTTTCAAAGCGGTCACAACGCTAATAATTATGATAGTGTGTTCACGGGCAACAAAACTAGGTATCTCAATAAGCTCAAAGGCCATTCAATACTAAACAATAAATATATTATTTACAGTTATCTCAGCAAAGCCATTGAAAGACGTAAACCACAATTTCAATCACTACCATAAATCTTCCAACTATCTATCTGTGTATCCATATCGGGCGAATTATCCAACGACAGAGAAGTTCAAGTCGCTCGAATGATAGCAGGTCGAAATAATCGAAAACCGATTTTAAAAAATCACAACACGAGCACGTATGTATGAAAATATCTATACATTTGGCGAGCCACTTAATTATAATATGTTGTGAACCGTTATAGTAGTTCATAGCTGAAACGGAAAGAAGCAAACAGAGAAATAACTTCCGGCATAGTGCCTAACTAGTATCAACAACACTCGCTCGCTGCATTCAATGGACGCATAATTACAATTTTTCAAAATTTCATTGTTACGGATAGTAAAATACTTTTTTTTTAAACACCAGACAAAAAAAAAGTATTTTTAGTACTTGATGGGAATTTAAGTCGTTTTTGTTTTTTTTTTTTAATTTTGCTCCCATGCCCTTAACCGGAAAAAAAAAACATAACTATAATTTTAAGTTAATAAGTGTGTCTATCTGATGGGACCTGCCAGATAAGTATATTCCTGTATATTTTCTTAGAAAATAAGCTCTGTACAGCGCCCTTGAGGTGATTTTTCACAAAAACGGCGCTATACAAATCATCCAAATATTAATATTATGGGATTTAGCGAAAATTTGCCGGCGCCGGGATGCGAGCCCCTGACCTTTGCCGGCAGCGAGCGCGCAACCCACTCGTGCAAACAGCGCAACTATCCAACAGCGCATAAACAATAAAAGTAAAAGTGTGACAAAACCAGTACCCGCTGCAGTGAAACTGTCCGAACACATCGAGGTGTCGAGACACAACTGCAAAATCAACAAATCACAAAAGGAGAATAAACATTGAAGATGACTTACTGTTATTTTTCTTGGGCATTTTGAGAGTGAACCGTACTTTTAGTCGGGCGCGCTCGGAGGTGGAGTTTGGAACGGGCCGTGATTCCGACGCGCGAGTGTGATGCGACCGGCTATCTGGCGTGATAAACCAAGGCGGATAAGACAGTAGTAGGCCGTGGCGGAGCGGCGACTGCTGGCGGCAAATCGCGTCCTTTCTTTTTATAGTCGTAACGTGCGGCCCCCTGTGCCAGTCGCTAGCTGCGAGCTGCCGGCTGCCAGCCGCTATCGACTACCGAGTCTCCGGAGCGGCTGGCTGGCGGGTCTCCGCGCCGCGGGGGCATCGCCGCGGTGGCCCTCCGAGAGGGGCTGCTGGAGATTCGCTCTTCTCACCTCGCGATACCGGGCCGACTGCGGGACACCTTCGGTCGGCGACGGAGAGGTGATGGCTGATGATAGTATTACTGCTTCTTAAGTGAAAGAGTCGCACGAGAGTCCCAACTGCTCCCGACCTTCTAGAGCCGGTGAGACTGTGGCGTCCCCGATCGGGGTGTGTTGCGGGACTGAAGGTAGCGGGCAGGGGAAGGAGATGGGAAAGAGGAAGGTCGGGAAGTATCTGGCTATTCAGATCTGGTCGTCAAACACGGCTAAAGCCATTTCAAGCAACGTTTCGATTCTGAACGGTGGTCTTTCACGGGGGCGATTACTATATCTACCACTCTGGAATGTGCTGCAAATTTACTATTTATTATTTTACATGGAAAAGGGGAGGGTCTGGAAGTATCGGACTATTCAGATCTGGTCACCGAACACGGCTAAAGCCATTTCAAGCAACGCTTCGATTCTGAACGGTGGTCTTTCACCGGGGCGATTACCATATCTACCACTGTGGAATGTGCTGCAAAAAAACTATAGATATACGAGTATATACCTCTGGATACGTAGACAAGCGTCTCAACCACTCGACCACGGAGGCCGTCAAATATGATTTAGGTCATAAGTAAGGAGTAACGGCAAATAATTGCTTTTCAATCGTTCTGTAAACAGTGTTAAAATGGTAGACGCACTTTGAAAAGTAAAGTACGACAGGTAGATATACCGACCTACCTGTTGCAGTATCTACATTAGAAATATTGAATTAAATTTTATTTTTTGAGTGCCCACTTTCCGAAAGCAAAGATAGGCCGAGATTGAGTAATTGATATTGATGAGCAAATAGAGATGTTATCAATTTCATTTTAATCCGATATCGGCCCTCACACCTATTTTTTAAATAATAAGTTTATAGAAATAAATAATTTTTATCACTCCGTTAAGAATTTTTAATATAACTTTGACACATTTAGTATTTTTGAATGCCCGATGACGAAATGATTATGCTAACTCCACGCCTGGGAATGATGTGCATTTGTATAGGGAACTAGTAAGTACTCGGTATGCTTTGCAATGCCACTCAAAGAAAGAAAGTATTTGTGTTTTAATTAAGTAGGTACCTACTTGTATTTTCCAATTTGAAAATATTCTACTCAAACAAACCTTCGTCTGTGGAATATGTAACCTGTGTCTAACCAGAGTGGATTATATCTATGGGCTAACCTAAATACAACATGGCGGGTTCAATGTTTTTCATACTAATTTTAAAATGTTATAGCAACAGTTTTACACATTGTATTTCATTCAAACTACTCTCTCAACCTTCCGTCACTAACAGACAGACAAACATTCATTTTCATATATAGAGATAATAAAATCATCGCCGTAAAGGTGAAAGGGCTCAAGCGCCATTTTGGGAAGTTTACACCAGAGCACTTAAGTTTTTGTTATGTTTTACAATAAAATTCATAAGTCTTCAGTACATGGTTGGATTTTGAACAAAAAAAGTTACCCCAGGCAACTCAATACTCTCACTGAGTTATCTGAAGCGACAAAAAACTAAAAAAAGTCCCAAGTCAGACCAATAATATACCAGGAGGGAGCGCTAGTGTAGTCAGGATTGATGATTTTTTCCTGACTGGGACGTGGCTAGGGCTAGGGTATTTATACATCCATTCATAGCACATGTCGATATAATGTTTTTGTTTATTTGTATAGCCACTTTTTCACAGTATTGATGTAAACAAAAATGTAGGATATAATATAAAAAGCCGTTGAGTTATGTCCTGTTATGTCGCATAACAAAACGTAGTGGACGGAGTCACCGGAGACGCGGAAGATGGAGAACATGCTTACATACCTAAAATCGGTGCTATATTGTGTGAAAACTTGTCTTATCTCTTTCTCTCTCACGGTTTACGACGTAAAAACCCGGAGAAAGTGATTTATCGTAATTTTTTTATGGGTTGGGTAAAAATATTAAACTCTTTTTCTATATATATTCTTGCTCTGAGGTCCTAAACTTGGGTTGCTTGAGTCAAGCCTTTTCCCAAATGGTAAATATATTTTAGATGGCTAAAGGGCCACAAAAGCCTTCAGAATCAAACGAGAGTCAGAGCATTCGATGCAGTAAAAAAAACCTGATCAAAACTGCATATTTAACTGATTTTTGACCAATGTGTCGTTTAAGTCCATTTGCCTTTCCGGCGACAAATATGCCAATACACTGCACATGGTCATAACATAGAATTATTATTGTTATGACGAGAGAAGCGTTGCATGTGTTTTTAAGGAGTGGTTTAATATCACAAAAGGTGTTAAACAAGGCTGTATAATGTCACCTCGGTTGTTTAATCTGTACACGGATGATTTTATGCAAGAATTGAGAGGTGTGGGCTTGGGCGCAAATATGAAAAATCTGAAAGTAGAGAAAGTAGATACTCCTGGTGAAAGACCGCCATTCAGAATCTAAACATTGCTTGAAATGGCTCTAGCCGTGGTTGACGACCAGGTCTGAATAGCTAGGTACTTCCTAACCTTCCTCTTACCCTCCCCTCTATATTTAGTCTCACAACATGCCCCAATCGGGGATGCCATAGTACCACTGGCTCTAGACAGTTGAGAGTAGTTCGGACTCTTGGGCGGTGTTACAAAAAAATGTATCAAACTTGTTAGTCAATTTTAGAAAAGAAAATTCCAGTAAAAATAATTTAAAAAAAGATTTTTAACATGGTAAAAAGAGCACACTAAAAGTAGTTTATTTGAATACGATGATCGTTTATACTTTTTGCTCTTTCTCACTAATATCAATAAGTAGGCGTAAGCAAGATAAAAGGCTGTTTCTCAGTGACGTTTGACAAGGAAGATATAAATATATACCAATACACACAATCATAAGTTTGTGATGTTTGGGTCATAAGAACAGTCTTTGCGCCTAGAAGAGGATAAAATATATTTTTTAAGTTTTACTAGTTAGGAACTTATGTTGAATAACTATGTTATAATTAAAAATGTTACAATACTTGTTTTTGCTGATACAAAACCGATGTTTGCAGTCAGTTATCGGCGATACCGATATGACAATTAGTACACTATGACTCAATAAGACATGTTGGTATTGTTACATCCCCTGTTATGATATACTCAACAACAAAGTTTTTGATTTATTTATTTTAAAAGCCCCTACAAGCCACCCATATGCAGTCAGATTCCCTCTTCCGTTCCGAAGGGGGGTTCTAATGTCACCCCAAACGAGAGTTTTGTGCGATATCTTAGTGTAATATAAAAAGCCAGGCACTTCGCAACCTTTCTCTTCTGCCATCGCCTTTCCCTCCCCACCAACCCCGATCGGGGATGCCATAGTCCCGCTGGCTTCAGACGGTTGGGAGCGATTGGGACTCTTGTGCGGCATTCGCTGGCCCTGGGTGGTGATAACCAACTTCAAACAAATAACTAAAAGTAGATACCAATAATACCCCTGAGAGGTTCACTCTCAGCGTTGGGCAGTTAAAGTTTGGAAAGTGACGGTGTTAAAATAAAATACCATTTGGCTCTATATGATTATAAAATACATTCAGACCACTGAAGAGATAATCCGGTAGAAGTGTGAGGTGGGCGTGTTTCGGGGTGTCCGAAATAAGGAAAATTTCCCTTATTCAGAAATCTCCCTTCACACCCATTGAAACTTCCCTTCGTAAAATTTGATCGGGCTATGTGATTATCGACTTCAAATCCACTCCATTGTCTGCATAAATACTAGCGTCGTGACAGCTTTGAAAGAACTACTTCAAAGAACTACTTCTTTTGGAAACAGTTCTGCCTTCATTTATTGTTCATTGAACAAATACTTCAATTGAAGTTAATAGTTCATTTTAGCGTTCATTCATTTCAATAACTTCATTTAGTGGAACAAATACTTCAAATGAAGTTGGTACTTCATTTTAGCGTTCATTCATTTCAATAACTTTGTTTCATTGAACAAATACTTCAATTTGGCATTCATTCACTTCACTTCATTGAAAGTTAGATTACAAAGAAGTACTTTAATTTGCAGCTGTACAGTTGTAAAGGTGAACTTCAAAGTCTATAAAGAAATACTTCATTACAAGAACTACTTCAATTGAAGCCCGACAAAGTATTGATCTAATTGCGAGGAACCAGTTCCAGTGCTTTCCATTTTCAAAGCTCTACCGACTAGTACGTGTTTTTTGGTAAGGAACCAGTTTCAGTTCTTTCCATTTTCAAATCCCTACTGACTAGTACTTTTTATTTTGGCAAGGAACCGGTTCCAGTTCTTTTCAATTTTAAAGCGCTACCGACTAGCATGTGTTTTTTTGGCGAGGAACTAGTTCCAGTTCTTTTCACTTTCAAAGTTCTACCGACTAGCACTTTTTATTTTGCGAAAGAACCGGTTCCAGTTCTTTTCACTTTCAAAGCGCTACCGACTAGTACGTGCTTTTTCGGCGAGGAACCGGTTCTAAAAAGAACTGAACAAATAACCGGATAAATTCAAATCTCTTTTTTTGCGTGTTCGACTTCAATTGAAGTGTTCATTTTAAAGAACTAGCAATTCGTGAAGCATTCACAAAACATTGAAGTTTTTCCCAACGCTAATAAATACCAAATTGCAAGACAGTACCACCCTAACTTATCTTATTTTCAGCAAGGCGTCATTTTCTATATCCGCTGATGAAGTACAAATAACAGAATATAATAAGATAAGGGTTCCTGACCATCTTGTTCTTTGAATACGAATATATTGAATAGACAACATGTCTTCCAGTAGCCTTCTATTCAGTCTGCTGACTGTCTGTTTCCCTGTAAGTCTGGTCCCCGTACTTTGGGACAGTAAACTCTTTCCCGTATGTTATTTGAGATTTCTCCGTGACTTCCTCAATATTGGACTTCTTAACATCCAGATTGGTGTCAATACAAACAAACAACTGGATATTTTTGTCAGTGACAGTGCAATCTCTTTCTTCGTCCGGTAGAGGAGAGTTGGTGGAGATCATAGCTAGATGCCGATATTATTTATTCAGCCGGTCGACAACGTGGCAAACACTTGGTTCAGAACAAATGTGCCTCCAGGAAACTGGCAAAGGGGACATCTTTCTACAATGTGTTGTTGTTTGAATTTGTCCATAATCCACAATTACGAGTCCTTTAGACCCCATTCGTGCATAATATCGTCGCCGGAAAGGCAAGCGCAATTTTGGGAAGTTTACGTTTTAAGTTTTACAATAAAATTCAGTACTTGGTTAGATTTTGAAAAAAAAAATTTACTCAGTCAATTCTATGCTCTCGCTGATTTACCTAAAGTGACAAAAAGCTAAAAAAGTCGCAAACTTGTGTCGCTTGAGTCGAGCCATCTCCCAAATGGTAAATATATTTTAGATGACTAAAGGGCCACAAAAGTCTTCAGAATCAAACGAGAGTCAGAGCATTTGATGCAGAAAAAAAAACTGATCAAAATTGCACATTTAACTCATTTTTGACCAAAGTGTTGCTTGAGCTCTTTTGCCTTTCCAGTAACGATATATGCATAGCGACTGTGCGTATATGATGAATGAAGGTGAAGTAATGTATGGGAGTTGGACTAACTACCGCACATAGCTCACGAACTTGAATGAAGTAATTTTTATTCAACTCACCCTCTGTAGTTGACCGTCCAGAATCATGTTGCCGGAGAAGGCGGGAACCAGATGGTGAAGCTTCGAAAGATTCAACATCATCAGCATCAGGAGTCTTGGCAGTCGGCAAAGTTATTGCAGAAACATCAGCGTATAAGAGCAATTGATTCTCCTCCAGTCCTTCGTCAGAGCCGGAATCACTGGTGTTCGGTGAGTACTCAACCTCGCAGAGTTCATCAAACAATTCGTTTTCAATACCACCGTCCATCAAAAGACGCGTGTAACAAGAAGGCTCTGTTTTGTGGCCCATCATCACTCAAACTTCAACACAGTAACTAGCAAACTATCACAATAATTCGACGCCAGCGTATAAACAAATCGCTGTCGCTCTTGCCGGCCGACCACTGCTAAACGCGAAATGTGCTAACGCGCTCTGAGCTGACAGGGAACCTGTTATTTATGGATCAAATAAAACTACACCAAATGTGTGTTCAAACAATTTAATACTATAAAATGAATTTTGTGCTAATTTTCCTAGCACGCTTTTAGCGAGAGTGTAGAAATTTTCTAAAACCCTTCCTCAATGTTTCAATAATAATTTATTTATCTTTTTATATTTTCGCAGAATGCAATCACTTTGTGGTTTGACATATTTGAAGAAATGAAAAACTTTGTATATGACAATAGGCGCTATTTTAATTTTTATGACCGACCAGTTTCGCTTAGCCTAAGCATCATCAGGGTACAAAATTAAACTAAACAAAAAATACAAATTTGCGGTTATATATACATACAGTATGATTATATTACCGCACACTTTGTATTTTTTGTTTATTTTAATTTTGTACCCTGATGATTCTTAGGCTAAGCGAAACCGGTCGGCCATAAAAATTTAAATAACATCCGTGGTCTTGTAGAAAATTAATATTTCATTTCTTTAATTTATTTTACCTCTTTGAGAATGCGACGAAAATTCAAATTTTATTTGATGACCTACATTATCGTGCTATAAACAGCATGCGACTTATAAACCTTCATAAATTTAATCTTTTTATCGTATTCAAGAATGAAAGAATACATATAATGAAAATTAATGAAGCACACTGATTTTAAAGGAAAGTTTTTTTTTTAAATAGGTACTTGCTTAAAACATTATTGAATGTTATTTTACGGACATTTTAGGGCAACGTTTCTAAAAGCTTAAATATGCAACAAAAAAAAGGTACCTAATCAAAAAGTTTTTTTTAATATTTTCTATCCCTAAAATGTAAGAGCTAGTACACACGAGGCACTTTTGAACAGATGTTTTTGAACGCACTTCCGGACGTTTCCGACGCACGTCAGATTTGTATGTGTGTGCACCAATCTGCAAAGGCGTATGCGTAGTGTAGTACTCGTATGTGCGAGCTCTAAAAGTCATTGGAGATGAGTTAATTATCCTCTAACGAGCATTCTTATTCGCCAGCATGATTTTCCTGAAAAATAACAAAAATGTGAACAAAGAGTATTTTATATTTTCGTAGTTTCACTTTGTGGTTTGACATATTTAAAGAAATGAAAAAATAACTTGGTATAAGAAAATTTCTTAATAATTAATAAAATTCTTAATTCTTAATAATAATTCATATTCTTAATAATCATGTAAATTTATCCAGAAGTACCAACATTAGGTATATGTATTTCCTGTAAAATCAAAAAATGACTCATTATTCTTTAATCACCTTCTCAGTTGACGTTTTGTATCTTTCAATTCATATTATCAATCTCTTTCTCTCTGTTCTTTTGTCATAATTTAAATGTTATTGTATTATTTTCTCATTGATCTGTTATTTTATTTTATATTTTTCTCCCTCTGTATGTATATATATATATATATATATATAACCGCACACTTTGTATTTTATGTATAGATAAATTTTGTGCCCTGATGATGCTTAGGCTAAGCAAAATCGGTCGGTCATAGAAATTAAAATAATATCTGTGGTCTTCTACAAAGTTATTTTTTAAATTTCTTTAAAGAGTATTTTTGTAAGAGTTCGCTCAGCGACCACTTTCAAATTACAAGGTTTTTTATCAAATACACACATATTTCCTGAAAATCATCAATACTGTTTTAACTTTTTTTCATGAAAGGTAACTATGTATTTTAACTTTCGTAAGCAAAGACTCGAAACAGAACTAAATTGCAAACTATCTCAGGGAAAAAATATAATTTTATTCATAGAAAGTGTTGACTATTTCATAGTAGAGAAAATAATGTTTTTTTTTTTTTAATTAACTTTTAGAGCTTAATGCTCCATTATGATATGAATTATTGACACAATATTAATAATATTCAAACAATGTGAATTATAAAAATACGAAAAAATAAAATTAGGGTGCTGATAATTGTACCCAAATCTAAAAAAACTTGATTTAAAAAAAAAATATAACAAAATGCATTTGCTTTAAAAAATTGAGTAGTCATTACTAAGCTTGACTGCGAATGAAGACAATGTATTTTATATATAGCGCAATCAAAGTTCACCCAAACAACAAAAATTTAGGATTTTGTGTATCGGTGCATATTTATACATTTTCGACAGTGATGTCCTTTGCCAAACGTCATTGAGAAAAACTTTTTTGTCTTGTTAACGCCTAATTATTATTTTTGGCGAGAAAAGGACACTAGTATGTGTTCGATAATAAACTTTTTGAATATAATGTTTTTATATTTATTTGAAAAAAATTTTTAGTGTATTCTTTTTATTATGTATATTAAAAATCAGGTTTGTTTTAATCTCATTGGAATTTTCTTTTATGAAGTCCAACAACATGTTTAAAGCATGCTGTACGCAATCAATGCATCTGTGTGAATACTGTGTTTGGGTCAACTTTGGTTGCAATATAAAAATCAATTGAAAAAAAATCATACTTACTATTTCATCTACGGGAAATCCGTAGACTGGAACAGGCTTTTTGTTACTTTTAGGCTCTATTTTATGAATTGTGCGAATATGTCTATTGAGAGTGCTCTTTTCTGTAAATCTGAAATGAACATACATTTTGGTAATAACATCGACGAAAAGGTAATTTTTCTACTTTCATTTCGCCCCAAGATAAGATATCGTCGTCAACGGGAAAATACTTCCCAAAAACGTAATTGTTCAGGAAGAAATTAAAACTGATTTTTGAGAGGTACAGATTTTTTGAGACATAAAAAATACGCTTTGAAGTTTTAGATGCAATAATGTATTTTCACCCATAAAAAAGTTGAAACTTGAAGTACAAATTGAAACTCTACGCAAAGTCATATTAGACTCATCTGTGTAGAGTTGACCACATGGGAGGTATTTTCTCATTGACGATGATATACTCACGTTTAACAGGAGGAAAAGATGGGCAGAAGAAGAAATAGAGAATGGATGAATTGAGATGAATTGTATATTTACAGATTTAGTACCTCTCTAAACATAGGTAAAGCCATTTTGATCAACAGTTCGATATTTAATGGTAGTTTCCATAGAACAAACCAAAAGTTGCTGATAAATGTAATTATTTACATAATATTCACACACACACACACAACTTTTAAGATATCGAAATCTGAACGTTTGATAAAAACTCTTATTTGGATATGTATTTTTTTTTTATTGGCGTTACTTCACATTTTTTGCAAGGAAATGTAGGCCTTAGTGATAACCTTTATGCTTGACACCTGACCGTAATTTGATCAAATGCTGAAAAGGGCCGAGAATCGGTGGTTCACGTGGGCGATTATTTAAAGAGGTAACGGTAATAAAATCATAATATAGTGCTAATCATCAATTTGCAACAGTGTAAAATGTGACAGTGGTTCAAACAACTAGGCCTAGGTTAGCTTGCAAAATAATGTGGAATAACGCTTTTGATCTAAACAGTCGATTTTAATCAAAGACTCGTATTTAAAGTTTTTTAATATATTTAAAATTATCATACTATATATATTATTATATGTGTTTTGTGGTTTGGTGACATTTGGCTGAGGAATACTAAGGATACAATAGACAATATCGTCACTGGAAAGGCAAAAAGGCTTAAGCAACACTTTGGTCAAAATGAGTCAAATAATATGCAGTTTTTCTTTCTGCATCGAATGCTTTGACTCTCATTTGATTCCGAAGACTTTGTGGCGCTTCGGCCATCTAAAATATTTGTATCATTTGGGAGAAGGCTTGACTCAAGCGACACAAGTTTAAGACTTTTTTAGCTTTTTTTCACTTCAAGTTAAATTTTTTTTTTTGAAATCCAATCAGGTATTGAAGACTCGTGAATTTTATAAAAAAGTGCTCTTGTGTAAACTTCCCAAAATGGCCCTTCAGCCCTTTTACCTTCCCGGCAACGATATGTGTATAAGTAATCAATTAAAAATAATATTGCTAGAAATGTTTTGACTTACTCTTTGTTGCAGATATGACAAACTTCATCTCGGACATGCAGATGTACCGACTTCTGGTGGGCTTGGAGGTTTTGCTTGCTGAGGTATGTTTTATTACAGCGCGTGCATTGGTAGGGTCTCTCGCCACGGTGGGCCCACATGTGCCTTTGGTACGTGGAAAAAGAGTAAAACCCTAAAAACAACAAACACATTAATTGGCCAAACGGTGATAAAATGCTTCTTCTTCCTATAATAATTATCAATAGTATTGTTTATATCGAGCCTATTACTTTCATGAAGTGTATTCCACCGCACAACCAACAGGTGGCAGCGCACGCGGCACTAACCAACTAATTATAGCACAATTTCTTCATAGGAATAGGCAGTTATTACACTATACACACCTTGGCTGCAGCCCTCCACCTTGCAGTGGAACTTGGCCTCCTGTGTGTGACGGCGCTCGTGCGCGTTGAGAGTGGAGCGTGCCGCAAACAGGCGGCAGCACACGCGGCACTGGTACGGCTTCTCGCCTGTGTGCGTACGCTCGTGCTGGTGCTTCTTGCCGGATACTGGGAACGCTGCAGTATACAATAGTCATTAATTCATATTATTAACATACCGATGCTTATCGTAGTTCATGAGAGTTAAGTGTGGTACCATTATACTTGATTGATCTCTGCGTGAGGTATAATCTTACTTAGAGGCAACTCGCACTCAGGTCAGACTGGTGAACCCTCTTATGTATGTTTCCAAAGTTTGGGGAGTGAGAATTCAAAGCACCGGGTTCACATTCTTGAAATGACCCACGGCAGAAAATAGCTTGGAAAACTTTAAGAATCAATTGAAAACATACTTTTTTTAGAAATGACAATCAATGTAAAGCGCCTTTAAGGTGTTGAATAACTGTATAGCACTGTATAAAGTTGACCAGTTATTATTATTATAGTGAAAGTAACTCTTGGAAATATGATTTTTGTTCCTCAATCATCCCTTTACTAACTATGGGTATCATTCTCCACTGTCCAGAATGTTGAGACTTGTTGACTCAAGCCATGGTCTTGAAATTTTTGGTACCAGTCTAAATGATTTTTGTCACTCAATGGAATAAGCTAACCTTTGGGACAGAAGGAGCACTTGAACCTCTTGTCGCCGGTGTGAACTGCGCGCGTGTGGTTGATGAGAGCGCGCTGTTCGCGGAACCTGCTGCCGCACACAGTGCACAGGTGGGGCTTTTCACCTAAAGAAATAATAAATCAAAATAGATAACAAGGAGCAGACGCTTAGCCCATATTGTGTTTCAAAACTTTCCAGAAACACAATCTAATGGAAAGGTAGTCAGGGCCATTTCAAGGATTTGAGTATTTACCGGTCAAAGATGGCAGTTGACAGTAGGGAATTGATGTGCTCTTTACAAATACTCAATTAGCAACAAAAAAACACTATGTAAAGTTTAAAGTGTTTCAGAAACACAATCTAATGAAAAGGTAGTCAGGGCCATTTTTAGGATTTGAGTATTTTCCGGTCAGAGATGGCAGTTGACAGTAGGGAATTGATGCGCTCTTTATATATACACACTTAGCAACAAAAAAACACCATTTTATAAATTTTCATGTGATGACCCACAATTGACAAAGCGACATCACTTCTGGCAAATATTAATTATTGTCATGTGACCTATGACAAAATTCCAATCAGATGATTTTCACAGAACTCAAGTATCTAGTGGAATTCCACATGTATAATTACAATTGTTGTAAAAGAGAATAATGGACTTTGCATTGGCCATAAAGGCCACATAATTGATTCCCTTTGGAGATAAAAATATATTGACATTTCTGGACAGTGATTTTTATACATATTTAATTAAGTTACAAAATTTGTTTTGCTACTGCCGCAGGGGATAAATAAATTATAAAAAATTCACCTGTATGAGATCGTAAGTGATATTTTAGACTTCTGCCGCAAGTCAAATCCCTTTTACAAAGATGGCACCAAAAGATCTTGTCAAATGAATTTTGATCAACTTCCATAGGACAAATGGGTTTGTGCTTCATCTGTAACATAAAAATAAAATTCAATGAGATATTCACTCTCCGAATTTCTCGCAAAGTTACAAAGAGCAGCCAGTTCTTTGAAGTTTATGAAAACGTAATCTGCCGATAAAAACGGCAGGCTGATAGAATATATTCCAAACAAAAACTAATGTATCGGTTGTATTAGAAATGCTAACAGGTCGCTACTGCAGTAACACCCATAGAGGAACTTACTAAAAACGTGATTTATTTACGAAATTGGTATTCATGAAGACAAATTCCACAGCGAACTGTATATTTCAGATAGCTCGTAAGTAAGTGCTTTTTTATATTTGACGATGAAAAAAATGGCAGAAATATAACGGCTGTTAATTATATTGTGGATATCGTGATCTGATATGTCCATTTCACTTTTAGTAAATATGAGTACAGAGGACATTCATATTTTGCATTCTAACCTTTGTTCTATATATCATATTGTTGAAATTTTTATTATTTTTTCCCTGTGGTTAGAGGTGCATTAATGTTGAGGTAATCTTTTCTACCTGATAAGAGGGCTGCTTTTTGCTACTGTAGGCCTTTTTTGTGTATATGTTTAAATACAAGTACCCAAAGTGAAATTTTGTAAACTGTGTTTTATATGCTTATACATAGCAATCTTTTATTTAAGCCCACTCACCAAGGTAAGGGAGGGAATAAGATGGAATTTGGATGGAGATGAAGTGGGTCCGTACTGGGGTTTAACGGCCAAGGTTGGAAATGGAAACCTTTGAAAAAAACTGTAATTCTTTTCAAGCCGAAATGCATGAAAAACTGGTTTTTGATCTGGTCTAGGAGATTGGTCTTTGGATTTCTTTCTTTGAATTATTTTTTGGAAAAAAAGGTATTCCAAGTCAGAATCATTAAAACATCTGTCTTTATGATACTTTTTTGATCACTCAGTACTAATATCTGCTGCCCTAGTTGGGAGATTCACCTCCTACTTATTATTAAGCCCGATAGAGCCAAGTTAGGAGACAGCTAGCGATATCTAGATGTTAAGCAATCTACAAGAGGACATTATAATTTAACTGACCCAAATAATAATGCCTTAGTGATAATATACTACTTGATGGAAGTGTCTAATTGTGTTTTTATTTAAGGATGTGGAGAGATTATGGAATGAAGGAAGTAAGGAAACCAATTCACACACCGATAAAGTTGAAGTTCAAGTTCTTGATTATTCTTACAAATTGTATTATTAACGAACACCACAACAACAAAAAACACACCTTATTTAATATTATTTGAAGAACAACAACAAACCGAACAACTAAGCGAGACACCAATGAACGATAACGTTTTTTCACATAACTATCTTCTGTTTCTAGATTGTCACTTGTTTTCAAACTCGGTGTTGTTGAATACGGAAATCGAATGTAGTGAAATGGTTGGATAAGGTAGGAACTGGATGAAAAACAAGAAGGCAAGAACCGAACAAATTATCTCTTTGAAATCCAACAGTCATGCTGTTATGCTCGACACCTGATCACAATTTGATCAAATGCTGAAACAGGCTATAAATTGGTGGTTAACGGCGATGATTATTTAAAGTAAAATGGTAAAAAAATCATAATGGCGCTAATCATTGATTAGTGACAGTGGTCCAAATCACCAGGCTTAAGTTTGCTTGCAAAAATGTGGAATAACGCCTTTGACCTAAACACAGTTGATATGATCACAAAGCAGTCTATGACTAAAAAAATATTACATTTATGCAAAATCTTACTTCAATCTTGAGATCAGAAATTGAGCCAGCAACATCTTCTTTCGAGTTTCCGGAGCACTTGTGTCCACGCCACCCTTCTATTCCTTCACATCTGGAATTAAAATTACAACAATTATAGATATCAACTCAATGTCTGTTGGTTTTGGTTACGGAAAAAGTTCAAAAGAAAGGATTAAAAACGATTCATATCACAAACGTCAAGTCAGACTAAAAGTAAGGTAGATTTTTACCTATTTCTGCATTTCTTGCATCGGAAATAGAAATGCGTCTGGCGGTGCAACTTTATATCCTCTTTGGTGGCAGCGGTGGCAGTGCACATGCCGCAAGCAAAACTGTCAGCGACGCCCTGCAAACCAACAAACATAGTGGAATTGCTTCTTTGACTAAAATAAATTTGAAATCACACACGAATGGTGAATGACGCACACAATAATATGTATATTCTGTGAGTAATTGTAATCTACATTTATAAATATACAGTAATGTCCTTGCCAAACGTCACTGAGAAACAGTTTTTGTTTTGTTTTGCTTGCGCTTATTGTTTTTTTTTATTGAAAAAGGAACAACATGTGTATACATTGTTTGAATTTTAATTTTTTTTAATTTTTAGAATGTATTTTTTTTTTTTTTAAATAGTTTTTTTTAATGTCACTAGAATATCTTTTCCTGAAGTCGAATAACAAGTTTAAAATGCTGTATGCAAGCAATACATCTGTGCGAGTACAGTGTTCGTGTCGACTCTGGCTGCGATACCTATACCTACCTGCTTATTTTTAATTTAACCCTTAGCAACAGTCAAAAGTTTTGTGAATTCTTTCCCTGGCCCCCTAGTACAAGTACATCAATTAAGGTTTGATCGACAATGTGAGTAATTTGTCATTATTGCAGTAGGAGTTTTTCAAATATTATCAGGTTATTCGTAACCCGGGAATGTTTGTCTTTCTTTTTAAATAAAAACAAATACTTGAGTCGGGTCATGTCAAGAGTCAGAATAACAGAAGAGTATGTATGAGACGGTGTATGAATGTGAATGAAGCAAGGAGTGTGCGCCAAGACAGAGCTGTATGGCGGTCCTGCCTGCTTACCCCCGCGGAGAAACGGTGTGATGATTAATTAGTTAGTAAATAGAAAGAGAGGGTCACTACTGGTACCTTTATAGAATCCTTAACTTTTACAGGTAAATGTTGATTAACATTCTTTTTGTCCTTTGGTAATGTTGATGCGTCAGAATAATTTTTCTTCATCTTTCTTTTGCATGGGACCTGAAATAATAATTGTTTTAATCAACTCGGGCCAGCTTGCATTTGATGTAAAATCCATTGCCGATCATCAGGTAGTCATTACATTAAGTTACCGATGCTGGTTTGTTCTTTACGTATACTGTGTACTTTACGTCAAGTGTGTTGCTAGTATTATAAATATCTTCATTTCGTATGTTTAGTGGATCAGGAAAAACTGAACGTTTGAATTATCACCGATTTTAAGGCGTAGTAACTCGAGAGTGTGAATAGTTAGGCATGCTTGGAATTAAGAAGTGGACAGTGAAATACATTGAGAATGACGACAATACCTTCGGCGATGTTTGGGACTTTGGTGGCCTCGGAAGTTTGGGAATTAGTATCAGGGGCAGGTCATCGTCTGAACTTATGGATTGATTATTTCTGAAAAAAAAATTAAGATTGCTATAGACATTTTACAAGTATGGAGTCCCAACTGCTCCCAACCGTCTAGAGCCAGTGAGACTATGGCATCCGCAATCGGGGTGTGTTGTTAAGCTGAAGGTAATGGGGACGAAAAGGAGATGGGGAAGAAAAAGTTTGGGAAGTACCTGGCTATTCAGATCTGGTCACCGAAGATGGCTAAAGCCATTTTAAGCAAAGTTTCGATTCTGAATGGTGGTCTTTCATCGGGGCGATACTTAGAGTATCTACCACTCTGGAACGTGCCGCAAATATACAATATATATTTTATATGAATTGAATGTGTTACGACATATGTTAATTGAATAAAATTT
The DNA here is from genome assembly GCA_022651775.1 of Drusus annulatus. Taxonomy (NCBI): domain Eukaryota; kingdom Metazoa; phylum Arthropoda; class Insecta; order Trichoptera; family Limnephilidae; genus Drusus; species Drusus annulatus. The sequence goes on along the minus strand of JAGWCC010001027.1, from coordinate 230,501 downwards.
ATTTTCGCACGCCAGGTTCAAATACGGGTCATCTAGATTCGTAATCGACCATCTTACCACTTGACCATGGACGCCATCACAAGAAGTTTTCATGATTAAGAAAATTTTATTTTTCCCGTCCCTTAAAATAGGTTCACTGTAACTCCAGAGTGGCTGGATGGTCAATCAGTGGTAAAATAGGGCTTGGGTGACTTATTTAAAAATATATAATTATTATTATTATTATTAGGGTGGTGCGATGTTGTTGAGCAAATTATAAGCTGAGAATGGGATTTAGGCATACAATATGTTAGTTAACTTTATGTTAGTTTCCATACTTTGTTGGTAGGTGTACCATCTTTTGAAAATAGTGAACAAGCTCCAGCAAAATGATTTGTCCTCCTCATTCTTGGTTTATCCCTCAGGCTGCGGGAAGTGACTTATTTTAACTAAACTCAAAATGAGAATCTAAAGACTAAGACGAAACATTAAACATCAACAATGGTAACACTGGCAACTTTAACTAAACTATTTTAATGTTTATGCAACTTTTCATTGGAGGCTATCGGGGTTTGAACTTCGAGGGTGATTTGAAAAGTTTCCGGCCTCATCGACATAAAGTAACTATAGAATTTATTTTTTTCGCCGTCTGATAGATGGCCTTGAAATATGTAAACTGCAAAAATTTCAAGTCGTTCTGATCATCACTTTATCTATGAGACTCTTTAAAAGTTGACGGCTGACATTGTCTGTCACCAATGGAGTATCGCACTGTGATAAAATTCCTTCATTAAGAAGGGAAAACGACTCGGGAAATAAAATATGAGTTAGACTCTGTATACGGTGAAGCCTCACCTTCGTTTACAATGGTCCAATGTTGGGTGGCCGAGTACAAATGTGGTCGTGCAAGCATTTTAGGCGAGGAGCGTCCGGGGCGCCCGAAAATCGCTACAACTGACGAAATGGTCGATTTTGTGTTCAAACTGTGATGGAAGATCACCGATTGACTGTTGAGGATAATGCTGAGGCTTGTGAGATATCATCTGAATGGCTGCATAAGATTTTACATAAAGATTTAGATATGAGAAAAATATCCGTGCGCTGGCTGCCACGTTTTTTGACAATCGACCAAAAGTGAATACGGACAGAGATGACACGCAAGTGTCTTAGCCTGTATCAAAAAATCCAGCGGAATTTTTGCCGCGAATGATAACCGTCGATGAAACCTGGTTTCACCACCTTACGCCTGAGACCAAACAGCAGTTAATGCAGTGGATTTTGGTGGGGGAACCAACTCCAAAGCACAGGTTGTTCTTTATGCGGTAAAGTGATGGCGACAATTTTTTGGGAATAATTCTTATCGATTACCTTGAAATGGGTGAAACAAACAACGGACAGTATTACGCTGCATTGTTGTATAAACTGAACGCCACAATGAAGAACAAACGGCCACCTTTGGCCAAGAACAAAATCCTGTTTTACCAAGATAACTCACTTTGTAGGTTTAGACAATCATTTTTTTTCTGACGGTTAAAAACGATGGGAGAAACGTTGGACCAAATGTATAGAGTTGCAGGGAGACTATATCTCGAAATAAATTTTGTTTTTTTCGAAATATGTGTTTTTCTTCAAAAGGCCGGAAACTTTTCAAATTAACCTCGTAACATTCAATGTTTAAGTACATTCGATGCAGCCCGGCCTTACTGTGGTGATTTAATGTCGCTGGTGTCAATGGAGTCATCCAATACATCCCCTTTTGCAGAGCACAACAGAAGTAGGTGACCTTCTGAATAATCAGGTGTGGTGGATACCATGCAGTTGCCCTCTGCATCTAAGGAGTCCCTCCACTGCACGAGGATTTTATGAGCCATCTGGCAGCCCTCCCTGAAGGAATACGCTTGGTAAACCGAGGCCACGCACTCGGCGCACAGCAGGCTCGGGAAGCCATCTTGGTGGGATACCTGAAAACAGAAACACAACTTTCATTAACCGAGCCTTTATAAATCCAGTGGCAGCAGAGGCGTGCACTCTATATAGGCACGTAAGCACTCCTCACCCTGCTGTACGTAAAATATGAATCATATTAAATCAAATAATTTGAAATTGTTGCAAAAAATAAATCTAGACTTTCAAAATATGTGCAAAGTTCAGTTAATCACACTGACGCGAGCGCCCCACCGACCGTTCTACTATAATGTGTCAAAAGCAGTAACTACATATGCCAATGTCATAGTAGATTATTCTATACTCACTAGACTACACAAAATATGTATGCATGTATGCTGTAAGCTGTGTGCGCGTTTAAGTGGCTCGTTTGAGTTAGTATCTTTGTTAGAATCTAGTTGGTGCTTTTACAGAACAAATGCAATAACAATCAGTGACATCTGTTGGTACCTATCTTTATTATAAAATGATCCACTGGCAGGAGTTAGCTAGTCGAAGTAGCATAGTTAAGTATAATCCCTTTCGACATCCTGAGTTTGGAACAACAATGCAGTACTCGGCTGCAGTGGGCTGCGTGCTGTTGGAATAGTTGACAAACAAGCAAACCTCTTTTGTTTCGAGAGTTGGGAGTTGAAACAGTTGGATCGTTGGTGCCGTTGGGGGTGTTATTTTATAAGAACTATATATTGCTTGCCATCGGTAGATTCACTTGACGCTAGGCGCTGCGTATCAATCCTTACGGATAGGAAAATCCACAAAGACGTTTAGTATTGAGGTTTACAATCAAAAGATCATTCAAAATTACGCATAATACAGTTTGCAAAGTATACACTTTTACACCTTTTTGTTTATTTAGCGTTAAAGCTAAAACAATAGGTACATACTCACTGAGTGTTGAAACTGGGTTGCGGTGAATAATGTTTGTATGTAGCTATTGATATCTAACTGTTGCTGCAAATTTTCGTCGATAGTGATGAACATTGACGGCATCTAGTTGTCATATCCAACGGCTGGTTATATTTTGATACAGTACTACTAACTACGCAAAATTCTACAACACTCAACTGCAACTTAAAGTACCTACTCGAGCAATACAACTTTGTCTGAAGTTTTAATTTTAATTTGGGGGTTACAAGACAAAATGGATTGTGTCAAGATTATCGTTTGAACTTGTAAATAATAAAACAAACTCACCTCGATCCCAGTGCAGATCGCCAGCGAATTGCTCAACTCATTGTTACTCGTGAATATAGGTTCCATTCGTCCGGCGCTAGAGCCCAAGCAAGCTCTGCAGAGTTTGGCAATGTTGTCTTCATTCAATACAACATTGTTAAATGCTGCCATTCTGGTATTTGATGTATGAACCGTTACACATTCATTCCATCAATGTTATTAAACAAATACCAAACTAAACTAAACAGAAGAAAACATCTTCCCGGGAAGTAAACAGTCAGATGTGAGCCGAGTTACTCCTGCAAAGGGGATGCGGCGATCTGAGAGTGTGGATCGGATTTATTCCGCTAAATACTTCTAATCCACTATTACCAAAGTCCTGCTCGCAGTTTTATAGAATTTAGTCGGTTAAATTTAACTAAAATTTTATCTGATTTTGTATCGCGCTTCTGTTATTATTGCCGCAGGCTGTCAAAATTTATACCATAGATGAAATGAAAATGAAGAAGTGTATTGTGCTTCGTGTTGTATTCTTGTTTCGCTCCTGCGTGGTACATATAGGTAGGTATATAATTATATGCTAAAGTACGAAATCCTTTTCTTTAACAATATTAATTTAATTCTTAGGCGACTATGTGCATAATGCGCCTTTCAGCGCCGAATCCACCATGCGTTCAAACTATCAAAAAAACGAAGGCGCCATTTTTGAATGGGTGCCGTAAAAATAAAAATCTTTTTTAAATGTTTTTAAAATATTTTCTAAATCATATGAAAAATTCTCTAAATCAATTAAAAATAACCCTCATCATGGGATCATCATATTTTTTATTGCTCTGGCAACATCACTGTGCATTCAACACTTATTGAAAATGTATGGAATAAAGTTTTTTGTGGCAATTTTTTTTTACGAATTATATAATAGTTATTTGGACATAATCGAAGTACACACTCAAATATGATATTCCTGTTACGGTGACATTGTGCCCTTAGAGTAACAATATATAGAGACCTAACTTTGCGAAATTTTGTCGCTACTTTTTGACCAAGCAATGACCAAAGGGTGGTGGCCTAAATTACTAACAGGGTTGTCACAAATTAAGTAAATTAGGTATTTTGTTGTGAGTAGGTAGTTGTAAATCATTAAAAAGAATGAATGTTGTATATTCTTCTGTTTATTCAAAGATACATTAATCAATAAGATTTTTAAAATCTTATTTATAGATAAAAATATAAACGAATTAAATTATTAGTACAGAACATTTTATAATACATATTATAAAATGAACTTCAGTTCCATCAACAGTTCAGTTGCTAGCGATAAATATACCAAATGAAAGTCACGTTTTTTTCTGAATAGTTTTATTCGGGGCAGCTCTCCCAACCACATAAATTGATTTATGTACTTACTTGGAACAAGCTCTTTTGTTATATTGAATTTGCACCTCAGAGTAACAATATAAAGAGACCGTACTAATTTGTGACAAATCGTTGACAAACTCGAAAAATATAGCTCTCTCTTTATGCTCGGTTCTATAAGCATATGAGAAAAAGAGACAAACAATTGTTGAAACCAATACACGATTTGGGGCGGGCTAAATGCCATGTCTTCGTTATTTAATCCGCACAAACTTCAGATACGTTTGAACTGTCAGGCGAACGGACTGTCAAAAGTACGTAAATAGTTAAAAACTTGAGTTATTTTTTGTGTAATATCTAGCAAAACATCATGGCCACATGTTTTATGCTTGGTTGCTTTAATCGAAGTACAAAAGGACCAAAAAAAACAGTTTTCACACGTATGTACCATAAAAATCGTCTTTTTTAGTTTGATCTCAAATATTTAACATCCTAACCTACAAAACAACTAGTAACTTACACCAATATGTAATTAATCTTTGGACTATTCGTTCCAATATAATAAACTTCCGTTTGAAATGAGTTTTAATGGATTTGTAATATTTTTAACTTAGAGATTATATTGTTACTCTGAGGAGATGTCACATGAGAAACCATTAGAACGGGGAACCCCTTTTTCGTACGGCTTCTGAAAGTATCCCGGTCTCTTTCTTTCTCATGATACTAACGCTAAATTGTTGGCAAACAGATAAAGACAGAATAGTGTTTATCTCTTAGTTATCTTTATGATTTCGGTTGCCTCCCCAGATTCAGGGCTATGCCAAAATTGGAATATTATTATATATTTAATTATTTTTAGATTTCCAAAGGATGAAAAAAGGCGAGAAAAAATGGATCCGTGCTACGAGAAGGCAAAATTAGCTTCTGGTTAATTGTTTTTTTTTTTTAAATCTATTGATGTGCACATGCACTATTGTACCCATTTCTGAACCTGTTCTCTGATGATTTATGATAACGATCATGCATTTAGATAGTTTTAATTTTGTATACATATTATATATTATTTTCTCCTTGTTAGTTAGAATTATTAGCTTAATTAATTAAGTATGAAGCGCACTTGACGTGAAATATCACAAAACTGCGCTATATAAGTTCACTGTTCTTATTATCTGCATTCGAAATTTCCTTACAAAATAACGCGGGACGGAAAACATCCCTACAATACTTAAAAGCGGTGTCATGTTTTGTGAAATTTTTTGTGTCTCTTTCTCTCTCATGGTGTACGACGTAAAAACGCAGAGAAAGTGATTTATCGCAAATTTACATAGGTAAAAAAAATTGATCTCTCTCCATATATTTTTACTCCAAGGTTAAGAAAATGATTTAACATCTGTTATCACCGTACATTTATTTTATTTTACTTTTGTTTGTAAACTATTTTGTTGATGGAACTGAATTTCATTTTATAATATGTATTATAAAATGTTCTGTTTTATTAATTTAATTCGTTTATATTTTTATGTATAAATAAGATTTTAATAATCTTATTGATTAATGTATCTTTGAATAAACAAAAAAATATACAACATTCATTCTTTTAAATGATTTACAACTACCTACTCACAACAAAATACCTAATTTACTTAATTTGTGAACACTCTGTTAGTGATTTTCCTCTGAGTTTAGGCCACACCCTTTGGTCATTGCTTGGTCAAAAAGTAGCGACAAAATTTCGCAATGTTAGGTCTCTATATATTGTTACTCTAAGATTTGCACTCACTCCTCCATTATTCTGTAGCAAAAATTATACCGTGTAGAAAAACTACTTCTTTCTTTCTTCTATGTATGTGTTGATGAATTGTCTATTACTGGTTTCTTGTCTATTGTTTCTAGATGACAGCTGCCCATATGTTTGAATTGTTGGCGGTATCATGCCTTAAAATAAATGATGTACAATAAGTATGCATAGCCTTACATAGAACTTGCAAAAAGCAAATGTAGTAATTGCGAAATTTCCAGTTTCTGTAAGAGCGATGTGAACGTTTTTCAGGGCTTGAGGTACAATTTGAATATTTCTTACTGTACACAGTTTGGTTAGCAATAGGGTGAATGTTGGGCAAATGACAATTCATATTACAGGCATTGCCTCCCTTTATGGATATAACTTTAGAACAAAAGTTGCATTTGGCCTGGTAAACCCCAACTTTCTTAAAATAAGCCCACATTTCACTTTTCTTTCTCGTTGAACGGCCAGCCATAATTTTAGGTAGAGATTGAAAGGTAATAGGTAAAAAAGTTCAACAAAATAATTCGTTCACAATTCAAAATCACCAAAAAACACTCGTAAAAACTAGTGTCATAATATGTCAAAACAAGCAAAGAAATCGAAAGCAACTGTCACGAGTACGTGCGAGGGAACGGATAACTAAAAATATACTTCATTGTTTCATTCCTATTACGAACTATAATCGAAGTAAAGAAGTAAAAGAACAATTGAATTTTAGATGATGCGATACTTCAATCGTTCGAACGAATGAAAGGCTAACATTGAAATTCGAAATAGATGCCATACATCGTACAAGGGGAACTACCAACTTAACCAACTTCAATTGAAGTATTTGTTCAATGAAAAATGAATGAAGTTGGGACTGCCGCAATAAGAAGCCGTTCTTTGAAGGAGTTCCTGCTAAGCGGTCACAACCTTAGAGTATACAAGAGGTAGCCCAAGCCAAAGCCAGTGAAGTCAGTTTTGGATTGTTTTTGATGATTTTAACATGACTCGGCGCAAATGGGCGTGGCTAAGACTAAGGCTACGGTATTTATACATCCATTCATATCACATATCGACACAATGTTTTTGTGTATTCGTATAGCCACTTTTTCACAGTATTTTTATCAACAAAAATATAGCATCTAACCTAAAAAACCGTTCAGTTGTGTCAAGTTTAGTGGCAAAATAAAAAATGTGGGCGGAGTCCCGCTGTTAACCAGCGAAAATAACCAACTTAAGATCATTACGACAGTATTTAGAAGCCGTCCAAAATTTGTTGTCTCTTTCTCTCTCATGGTGTACGATGTAAAAACACGGAAACAGTGATTTATTACAATTTCGGATGGGTTGGGTAAAACAAATTAGCTATCCCTCCATATATTGTTCCTTCAAGGTCACAACGCTAGTCTCGCACAAACATTCGTTTGACGAACAACCTGTCACCAGCTGCCACAAACGCATAGCTGTAAGCTCTTTTCTGAAATAAAATGCCTTCCTGTGCTTTTGACAAGTGTAAAAACCATTCGGGAACAAAAAACAAATCTCATGGAGTTTCTTTTCATGCGAAGTACCTTAGAGTAACAATATATAGAGACCTTGAAGGAACAATATATGGAGGGATAGCTAATTTGTTTTACCCAACCCATCCGAAATTGTAATAAATCACTGTTTCCGTGTTTTTACATCGTACACCATGAGAGAGAAAGAGACAACAAATTTCTTGGACGGCTTCTATATACTGTCGTAATGTTCTTAAGCTGGTTATTTTCGCACCAAGCAATGACCAAAGGGTGTGGCCTAAACTCAGAGTAAAATCACTAACAGGGTTGTCACAAATTAAGTAAATTAGGTATTTTGTTGTGAGTAGGTAGTTGTAAATCATTAAAAAGAATGAATGTTGTATATTTTTTGTTTATTCAAAGATACATTAATCAATAAGATAATTAAAAATCTTATTTATAGATAAAAACATAAACGAATTAAATTATTAGTACAGAACATTTTATAATACATCTTATAAAATGAACTTCAGTTCCATCAACAAAATAGTTTACAAACAAAAGTAAAATAAAAAAAATGTACGGTGATAACAGATGTTAAATCATTTTCTTAACCTTGGAGTAAGAATATATGGAGAGAGATCATTTTTTTTTACCTATATAAATTTGCGATAAATCACTTTCTCTGCGTTTTCACGTCGTACACCATGAGAGAGAAAGAGGCACAAAAAATTTCACAAAACATGAAACCGCTTTTAAGTATTGTAGGGATGTTTTCCGTCCCGCGTTATTTTGTAAGGAAATTTCGGAGAAAATAATATATAATATGTATACAAAATTAAAACTATCTAAATGCATGATCGTTATCATAAATCATCAGAGAACAGGTTCAGAAATGGGTACAATAGTGCATGTGCACATCAATAGATATAAAAAAAACAATTAACTAGAAGCTAAGGGTATAAAAATCCAGATGAAACGTATGAATTCATATTAACATATTTGTTAAATCAAAGAAAAATAAATTAGATTTTTCTCGTCTTTTTTCATCCTTTGGAAATCTAAAAATAATTAAATAAATAATAATATTCCAATTTTGGCATAGCCCTGAATCTGAGGACGTAACCGAAATTATAAATATAACTAAGAGATAAACACTATTCTGTCTTTATCTGTTTGCCAACAATTTAGCGTTAGTATCATGAGAAAGAAAAAGAATATTACGAATCCACTAAAACTCATTTCAAACGGAAGTTTATTATATTGGAACGAATAGTCCAAAGATTAATTACATATTGGTGTAAGTTACTAGTTGTTTTGTAGGTTAGAATGTTAAATATTTGAGATCTAACTAAAAAAGACGATTTTTATGGTACATACGTGTGAAAACTGTTTGTTTTTGGTCCTTTTGTACTTCGATTGAAGCAACCAAGTATAGCACATATGGCCATGATGTTTTGCTAGATATCGGACAAAAAATAACTCAAGTTTTTAACTATTTACGCACTTTTGACAGTCCGTTCACTTGACACTCCAAACGTGAATGAAGTTCGTCCAGATCAATTAACCGCGGACATGGTATTCAGCACGCCCCAAATCGTGTATTGGTTTCAACAATTGTTTGTCTCTTTTTCTCATATGCGTATAGAACCGAGCATAAAGAGAGAGCTATATTTTGCGAGTTTGTCAACGATTTGTCACAAATTAGTACGGTCTCTTTATATTGTTACTCTAAGGGTATGACGTAAATGCTTCCAGCCAATCGGATGCGAAGAAAACCGTAAAGATAAACATTATTACGTCTTTATCTGTTCGCGAACAATTTTGAGTTGCTACATGAGAAAGAAAGAGACATGGATACGTTAAGATGTTGGACTAATCAGGGAATCCCCATTCATACAAATTTACGTCAGAATCCCGTATATCTATCAGTAAAACATATAAGGAATGCAACTTAGGGTTTTTTATCCATTAAAGAACTTTTCCCTAAGAAAACACTAATGTAAAAATAAACTCAGTCAAGTAAATAAAACCATCAGATGGTGATAGTAATAAGGCCTAATGAGCCGCAGTACTAGTTAGATAGACATTATGAGGGGTATTTGTATAAGCCCCAGCTAGTTAGCAGAGGATTACGAAAGAATCCATAAAATCAAAAAAAAAATATAAGGAATGCATTCAAACTCATTTTTAAACGGGAGTTTATTAAATCGAAACAAATAATGCAAAATTGACTAAATATTGGTGTAGGTAACAAGTTGTTTTTGTAGGTTAGCATGTGAAATATTTGAGGTCAAACTAAAAAATACAATTCTTGGATAAATACCTGTGGCGACTGATTTTTTGGTCCTTTGTTACTTCAGTTGAAACAACCAACAACTGCACATATAGCAAGATCGTTTTTTTAATACTGCACTAAATTCACTTAAGTAATTATATATTTTAAGCTTTTTGTCAGTCAATTCGACTGACAAATGGTCTATAACTGGTTTGTAATATATTGAAAAAATGGTTACACGGCTTTTAGCACGCCCCAAATCATATATATATATATTTTTTTTATTTATTTTTTTATTTTTTTATTTTTTATTTTTATTATCAAACATAATACATAGTAGTGTTATATCAATATATATATTTTTAAATCTAACATTTCATTATAAATTGTAAAGGTGTACCCTCATAAAAAAGCAATGCTTGTGTGTATGAGGGGGTGTTATTTATTTAGTTACTAATAATTTGCTGTAATGATTTTTCAAAGATATTTATTTTAAGTTTTCAGTGTAGTTTTTTAATTGTGTTTTGAATTCTTTAAGATCATCATTAGTTAATCTTTTTTTTCTGGTAAACTATTACAGAATTTTATTCCTAGATATTTATAACTTTGCCGGCCTATTGTTTTTTTGCATATCGGGATTGGTAATGTGCATTTTTGTCTAATATTTTTGTATTATTGAATTGTTCGGTTTTTTATTTTAAAATGTCTTCTTTATATATTTGTAATGTGGCGTGGTACAAATAAAGGGTGTTTAATTTTTCTGACTTTAAATTCTTTAAAATAAAAGTTCTGAAGGATATAAATTTTTTTTTTTACGGATTATTTTAATTTAATAATTTTTGGGCAATGTAAAGGGGTTTGTATGGGATTTTAGGAACATTTTTCCGAGTTTATCGTACACCATGAGATAAGACAACAAATTTTCTTTGACGGTGCTTTAACACCGTCGTAATGATCTTAAGCTGGAAATATTGCTGAAGTTAATCTCACATTTTTTATTTTGCCACTAAACTTGACATTAACTAAACGGTTTTTAGGTTAGATGCTATATTTCTTTGTTGATAAAAATACTGTGAAAAAGTGGCTGGCGGCCGAATACACAAAACATTATGTCGATATGTGATATGAATGGATGTATAAATACCGTAGCCTTAGTCTTAGCCACGCCCATTTGGGAAAAAAAGGAAAAAAAAAAATTTTGGGGGGGTTTTTAAAAAAAATTTTAAAAAACCCTTCCCAAAAAAACCAAGGTTTTTTTTCCAAAAAAATTTTTTTTTTAAAAAAAATTTTTTTCAAAAAAAATTTTTTTTTAAAAAAAAAAAAAAAAAATTTTTTTTTAAAAAAAAAAAAATTTTCCGGGGGCCCAAAAATTTTTGGTTTCCCCCCGGGGTTTTAAAAGAAAAACCAAAAAAAATTTTTTTTTTTCGGGGGGGGAAAAAAATTTTTTATTTTTTTGGGGGGTTTGGGAAAAAATTTTTTCCCCCTTTTAAAAACCCAAAAAATTCCCCCCGGCCCCCCAAAATTTTTTGGGAAAAAAAAACCCCCCGGGGGGGAAAAAAACCTTTTCAAAAAAAAAAACCCCCTTTTTTTTTTTTTTAAAAAAAAAATTCCAAAAAAAAAAAATTTTTTTTTTGGGGGGGGTTTTTTTTAAAAACCCTTAAAAAAAAAATTTCCTTTTTTTTCCCCCCCCCCAAGAAAAAAAAAAATTTTTTTTTTTTTTCCCCCTAAAAAAATTTTTTTTTTTGGGGGGGGGTTTTTTTTTTTTTTAAAAAAATTTCCTTTTTTGGGGGCCCCCCCCGGGAAAAAATTTTAAAAATTTTTTTTAAAAAAAAAAAGGGCCCTTTCCCCCCCCCCCGGAAAAAAAAAAAAAAACCCCCAAATTTTTGGCCCCCCAAAACCAAAAGAAAAAAAATTTTGGGGTTTTTTTTTAAAAAAAAAAAAAAAGGGGAAATTTTTTTTTCCCCCCCCCCCAAACCAAAAAAAAGGGGGGGCCCCAAATAAAAAAAAAAAATTTTTTAAAAAAAGGTTTTTTTTTTGGGGGGGATTTGGAAATTTAAAAAAAAAATTTGAATTTTTTTTTTTTTTTTAAAAAAAATTAAAAATTAAAAATCTTATTTATAGATAAAAACATAAACGAATTAAATTATTGACCCCAAAAAAAAAAATTTTTTATAATTTCATCTTATAAAAATGAACTTCAGTTCCATCAACAAAATAGTTTACAAACAAAAAATAAAATAAAAAAAAATGTACGGTATTTAAAAGATGTTAAATCATTTTCTTAACCTTGGAGGGAAAAAATATGGGAGAGATCATTTTTTTTTTTTTACCTATATAAAATTTGCGATAAATCACTTTTCTGCGTTTTCCGTCGTACACCCTCATGAGAGAGAAAGAGGCACAAAAATTTCACAAAACATGAAACCGCTTTTAAGTATTGTAGGGATGTTTTCCGTCCCGCGTTATTTTGTAAGGAAATTTCAAATGCAGATAATAATAACAAAGTGAACTTTGTGATATTTCTCACGTCAAGTGCGCTTCATACTTAATTAATTAAGCTAATAATTTAACTAACAAGGAGAAAATAATATATAATATGTATACAAAATTAAAACTATCTAAATGCATGATCGTTATCATAAATCATCAGAGAACAGGTTCAGAAATGGGTGCGGCCAATAGTGCATGTGCACATCAATAGATATAAAAAAACAATTAACTAGAAGCTAGAGGGTATAAAAATCCAGGATGAAACGTATGAATTCATATTAACATATTTGTTAAATCAAAGAAAAATAAATTAGATTTTTCTCGTCTTTTTTTCATCCTTTGAAATCTAAAAATAATTAAATAAATAATAATATTCCAATTTTGGCATAGCCCTGAATCTGAGGACGTAACCAGAAATTATAAATATAACTAGAGATAAACACTATTCTGTCTTTATCTGTTTGCCAACAATTTAGCGTTAGTATCATGAGAAAGAAAAAGAGACCGGGATATTTTCAGAAGCCATTACAATATGGGGATTCCCCCCATAATGGTTTCTTATGTGACAGCTAGTAAATATCTCCAAGTTAAAAATATTACGAATCCACTAAAACTCATTTCAAACGGAAGTTTATTATATTGGAACGAATAGTCCAAAAGATTAATTACATATTGGTGTAAGTTACTAGTTGTTTTGTAGGTTAGAATGTTAAATATTTGAGATCTAACTAAAAGACGATTTTTATGGTACATACGTGTGAAAACTGTTTGTTTTTGGTCCTTTTGTACTTCGATTGGAAGCAACCAAGTATAGCACATATGGCCATGATGTTTTGCTAGATATCGGACAAAAATAACTCAAGTTTTTAACTATTTACGCACTTTTGACAGTCCGTTCACTTGACACTCCAAACGTGAATGAAGTTCGTCCAGATCAATTAACCGCGGACATGGTATTCAGCACGCCCCAAATCGTGTATTGGTTTCAACAATTGTTTGTCTCTTTTTCTCATATGCGTATAGAACCGAGCATAAAGAGAGAGCTATATTTTGCGAGTTTGTCAACGATTTGTCACAAATTAGTACGGTCTCTTTATATTGTTACTCTAAGGGTATGACGTAAATGCTTCCAGCCAATCGGATGCGAAGAAAACCGTAAAGATAAACATTATTACGTCTTTATCTGTTCGCGAACAATTTTGAGTTGCTACATGAGAAAGAAAGAGACATGGATACGTTAAGATGTTGGACTAATCAGGGAATCCCCATTCATACAAATTTACGTCAGAATCCCGTATATCTATCGAAGTAAAACATATAAGGAATGCAACTTAGGGTTTTTTATCCATTAAAGAACTTTTCCCTAAGAAAACACTAATGTAAAAATAAACTCAGTCAAGTAAATAAAACCATCAGATGGTGATAGTAATAAGGCCTAATGAGCCGCAGTACTAGTTAGATAGACATTATGAGGGGTATTTGTATAAGCCCCAGCTAGTTAGCAGAGGATTACGAAAGAATCCATAAAATCAAAAAAAAAATATAAGGAATGCATTCAAACTCATTTTAAACGGGAGTTTATTAAATCGAAACAAATAATGCAAAGATTGACTAAATATTGGTGTAGGTAACAAGTTGTTTTGTAGGTTAGCATGTGAAATATTTGAGGTCAAACTAAAAAATACGAATTCTTGGATAAATACCTGTGGAAACTGATTTTTTTGGTCCTTTGTTACTTCAGTTGAAACAACCAACAACTGCACATATAGCAAGATCGTTTTTTTTAATACTGCACTAAATTCACTTAAGTAATTATATATTTTAGCTTTTGTCAGTCAATTCGACTGACAAGTAAACCTAACTGTGAAGTTTGTAATATATTGAAAAAATGGTTACACGGCTTTTTAGCACGCCCCAAATCATATATATATATATTTTTTTTATTTATTTTTTTTTTTTTTTTATTTTTTATTTTTATTATCAAACATAATACATAGTAGTGTTATATCAATATATATATTTTTAAATCTAACATTTCATTATAAATTGTAAAGGTGTACCCTCATAAAAAAGCAATGCTTGTGTGTATGAGGGGGTGTTATTTATTTAGTTACTAATAATTTGCTGTAATGATTTTTCAAAGATATTTATTTTAAGTTTTCAGTGTAGTTTTTTAATTGTGTTTTGAATTCTTTAAGATCATCATTAGTTAATCTTTTTTTTCTGGTAAACTATTACAGAATTTTATTCCTAGATATTTATAACTTTGCCGGCCTATTGTTTTTTTGCATATCGGGATTGGTAATGTGCATTTTTGTCTAATATTTTTTGTATTATTGAATTGTTCGGTTTTATTTAAAATGTCTTCTTTATATATTTGTAATGTGGCGTGGTACAAATAAAGGGTGTTTAATTTTCTGACTTTAAATTCTTTAAATAAAAGTTCTGAAGGATATAAATTTTTTTTTTTTACGGATTATTTTAATTAATAATTTTTGGGCAATGTAAAGGGTTTGTATGGGATTTTTATAAGTGCCGCCCTTGAAGTAACAATATATGGAGGGATAGCTAATTTGTTTTACCCAACCCATCCGAAATTGTAATAAATCACTTTTTCCGAGTTTTTACATCGTACACCATGAGAGATAAAGAGACAACAAATTTCTTGGACGGCTTCTAAATACTGTCGTAATGATCTTAAGCTGGTTATTTTCGCTGGTTAACGGCGGGACTCCGCCCACATTTTTTATTTTGCCACTAAACTTGACACAACTAAACGGTTTTTTAGGTTAGATGCTATATTTTTGTTGATAAAAATACTGTGAAAAAGTGGCTATACGAATACACAAAAACATTATGTCGATATGTGATATGAATGGATGTATAAATACCGTAGCCTTAGTCTTAGCCACGCCCATTTGCGCCGAGTCATGTTAAAATCATCAACAACAAGTCCAAAACTGACTTCACTGGCTTTGGCTTGGGCTACCTCTTGTATACTCTAAGGTGCCGCCCCATCCTATTATGCCATATTGAATTATGGATTGACAGAAAGCGAAATGGGTCATTCTTAGTAATTCTTTATTAAAAATATGCCTTAAACTACTAAAAATATATGTTGGTTTTCGAACTCTATTTTTGAGATTAGTTATATGTGGTGACCATTTTAAGCATTGGTCGATGGTGATGCCAAGGTATTTGATAGAAGTTTTGCTTGAAATGTTTGTACATGATAAATCACAGTGGTGGTGTTTGTCATTTACTGTGGCATAAATTTAAATATCTTCTTTAACAATTGTTTGTCTCTTTTTCTCATGTGTCTATAGAAACGGGCATAAAGAGAGAGCTATATTTTGCGAGTATGAACGATTTGACTCATAATTAGGACGGTCTCTCTATATTGTTACTCTAAGCGAAGTACACACAAATCACTTATTATTTCAATTAGTACAATTATTCACATACAAACGGTATAAGTGAGATAGCGAATGCAGAAATACATAAGTGTGTGGAAGACAACATAGCGACAGTACACGAGTACGTTGCATGCTACTTCGCTCGTAAGTTTGTTAGGGAAGAGGGGGCTTGTAACGCGGAGAATGTAACGCGGGACGTTCATATAGCTATCTCATTCATACACACATATTCTGCTTGGTATGGCTATCCTTTTCATGCTTTCAGAGCATGCCATATTTATCGTTCAATTTGTATGAATATGACTTGTCTTTTATTTTATGTCTATGCTTCATTGCTTCATTCATACTAGTAGTTCATTTTAGCGTTCATTATTTTCAATAACTTCATTTCATTGAACTAATATTTAAATTGAAGTTGGTAGTTCTAATTAGCCTTCATTCATTTCATTAACTCCATTTCATTGAAGAAATACTTCAATTGAAATTGGTAGTTCATTTTAGCCTTCATTCATTTAATTTCATTGAAAAAATACTTCAATTGTAGTCGGTAGTTCATCTTAGCGTTCAATTATTTCATTGAAAGAACTACTTCAATTTGGCGAGGAGCCAGCCGGATCCAGTTTTTTCCACTTTGATATCTTTACCGACTAGCATGTATGTGCTTTTTCGGTGAGGAACTGGTTCCAGTTCTTTCCAGTTTTAAAGCGCTACCGACTAACACATAAGCGGATAAATTCAAATTTCTTTTTTGCGAGTTCGACTTCAGTTGAAATGTTCACTTTGAAGGGTTCATTTTAAAAAACTAACAATACGCTAGTTCGAACGAATGAAAAACTAACATTGAAGTTCAAAGTAGATGCCATAGATCGTGCAAGCGGAATTACCAACTTAACCAAATTCAATTGAAGTATTTGTTCAATGAAATAGAATTGTTGGGACTGCCGCAAAAAAAAGTCGTTCTTTGAAGCAGTCCTGCGAAGCTGTCACAACGCTACATATAACCAAAAAACCCGTTTAGTTGTGTCCAGTTTAGTGGCATAATAAAAAATGTGGGCAAAGTCCCGCAGTGACCCAGGAGCTTAAGATCATTGCGACAGTATATAGAAGCGGTCTATGAAATTTGTTGTCTCTTTCTCTCTCATGGTGGACGACGTAAAAACCCGGAGAAAGTGATTTATCGCAAGTTTGTGTAGGTTGGGTAAAAATAATTAGCTCTCCTTCCATAAATTGTTACTTCAAGTATTTAAGTGTAATTTTTTTAACATTTAATTGTTTTTTTGCTTCTTTTTCATTGGAATTAAACTTGATACATCCAATCGAAAAAAAAAACAATCAAAACTAACCACGCTTTTTACCGACGGTAAGTATTTTAACACAATGACAGAATTTAATCCCGCCATTTTTTTTATTTTTTTTTAATGATTTTGACGTGTTTGATTTTTTTAATGAACTACACACCACAAGTTTTTGAAATTTTAGTTTAATATTATAAGAACGAAACCATTTTTTGAAAATATGTTTGGTTTGTACGGGGACTCCCACCTGTCTAATGGCATTGCGGAAAAAAACATTTTTGATATTAATATCGTCAACTTTTACATTCGGTAGTCGGCACCATAGACATAAAGGTACATTCCATAAAAAATGACCACCGCAGTGGCAGGTGGCGGGATTTTCAGTTAAATTTCTGCTTAAATTGTTGAAAAAGTGCATTATATAACATCGAGGAGTGGCCAAGTGGGGCACGAGAAATGGACGAGGTTTTTGTGCTTTAGGCGGTGAGCATAATACATTTTAACCAACAATTTAGACCTGTCAAAAGTTTGATTGAGATGTGTGTCGCGGATGCCATTGGACAAAAACGTTGACGATTTCAAATGGATATGTGTAATGAGTGCTTAGCCGCTGTGGACTATTCAAGGTTTTCTTGTGTCGGCTTTTTTCGTCTTCCAAAAGAGAAATAGAGCCACGGTAATCTAAGGCCCTTCGCACAAAGAGCAACTAAAAAAATAATCATTTGCAACTCATGTTGCTCTTCTGTGTATTTCAATGGCGTAACCAGTAGCAGCTAGTCACCCGTGTATTTCAGTTTCCAATTGTTTCGTATTCGCTACCTAGAGTTAATAAATAGAGAGACCGCCCCTTATGAGTAAAATCGCTGACATACTCGCAAAATACAGCTCTCTCTTTATGCTAGGTTCTATAAACGTATGAGAAAAAGAGGCAAACAGTTGCTGTAAAAAATATACGATTTGGGGCGGGCTAAACGACGGTGTCGACGAACTTTACACGTATCACTTATGTTAGTCGAGCCGACAATAAAATGTGCGTAAAAATATCATAACTTAAGTGAATTTAGTCCAATCTTCAAAAAAACGATATGGCCATACAGCGAGATTTTAACTTTAACTTTAAAAGAAAGACAAACATTCCCGGGTTACGAATAACCTGACAATATATGAAAAACTACCACTGCCATCATTGTAAGAGTTGTTTTTAGTTAGAGATTTTAGCTTAGAGTAACAATATATAGAGACCTAACCTCAGAGTAACAATATAAAGAGACCATACTAATTTGTGACAAATCGTTGACAAACTCGCAAAATATAGCTCTCTCTTTATGCTCGGTTCTATAAGCATATGAGAAAAAGAGACAAACAATTGTTGAAACCTATACACGATTTGGGGCGGGCTAAATGAAATGTCTTCATTATTTAATCCGCACAAACTTCAGACACGTTTGCACTGTCAGGCGAACGGACTGTCAAAAGTACGTAAATAGTTAAAAACTTGAGTTATTTTTTGTGTAATATCTAGCAAAACATCATGGCCACATGTTCTATGCTTGTTTGCTTTAATCGAAGTACAAAAGGACCAAAAACAAATAGTTTTCACACGTATGTACCATAAAAAATCGTCTTTTTTAGTTTTGATCTCAAATATTTAACATCCTAACCTACAAAACAACTAGTAACTTACACCAATATGTAATTAATCTTTGGACTATTCGTTCCAATTTAATAAACTTCCGTTTGAAATGAGTTTTAATGGATTCGTAATATGTTTAACTTAAAAATATTTACGAGAATGTCAAAAAATTTTCAAGAACAGGGGAATTCCCCCTTTGTACACAAGCTTCTAAAAAGTATCCCGGTCTCTTTCTTTCTCTCATGATACTAACGCAAAAATTGTTCGCGAACAGATAAAGACGGAATAATGTTTTATCTTTACGGTTTTCTTCGCATCCGATTGGCTGGAAGCATATACGTCATACCTCCCTTGGTCAATCCTTGGTCAAAAGTGCGGACAAAATTTCGCAATGTTGGCATTAGGTCTACGTTACTCTAAAAATAATAGGACCTAACTTTGCGAAATTTTTGCTCTTTTTGACCAACCTAAAAACCTAGTGTGTAAATCACTAACAAGGGTTGTCACAAATTAAGTAAATTAGGTATTTTGTTGTGAGTAGGTAGTTGTAAATCATTAAAAAAGAATGAATGTTGTATATTTTTTTGTTTATTCAAAGATACATTAATCAATAAGATTATTAAAATCTTATTTATAGATAAAAATATAAACGAATTAAATTAATAAAACAGAACATTTTATAATACATATATTATAAAATGAAATTCAGCAAAATAGTTTACAAACAAAAGTAAAATCTAAAAAATGTATGTTAAATCATTTTCTTAACCTTGGAGTAAGAATATATGGAGAGAGATCAATTTTTTTTTACCTATATAAACTGCGATAAATCACCGCTTTTTAAGTATTGTAGGGATGGGTTCCGTCTCGCGTTATTTTTGTGAAATTTCGAATGCAGATAATAGAACAGTGAACTTCATATAGCACAGTTTTGTGATATTTCACGTCAAGTTAAGCTTCATACTTAATTAATTAAACTTATAATTCTAACTAACAAGGGAGAAAATAATATATAATATGTATACAAAATTAAAACTATCTAAATGCATGATCGTTATCATAAATCATCAGAGAACAGGTTCAGAAATGGGTACAATAGTGCATGTGCACATCAATAGATTTAAAAAAAACAATTAACACTAGAAGCTAAGGGTATAAAAATCAGATGAAACAGTATGAATTTCATATTAACATATTTATTAAAATCAAAGAAAAAAAGTAAAGATTGAATTTGATGTTAGATCCGTAACGCCCGAGAATTCTGTAAGTTGCACCAATCGTAGATACTCAAAAAAGGTAGTCTTAAAAATATAATTCTAACGTAATACGCGAATTTTGAAACTAGAAAAAAATCTCCGCATTACAACGATCAAATCGTCGACGTTTATGAAAATCACATCTTTAAATTACATAATACAGGACCTAGAAAAACGGGGTAATGTTCAAAGTGAAGGGTATCCAAATATTATCGTCCATTAGTGGGCCCAACGGAGATGTTTTGTCGAAGTGGTTACTTGGGAAATGGACTGAGCAGATTGTGCTATGGTATTTAGGAGTCCAATTTTGCCTTCTCGTAGCACGGATCCATTTTTCTCGCCTTTTTTTCATCCTTTGGAAATCTAAAATAATTAAATATATAATATTCCAATTTTGGCATGGCCCTGAATCTGGGGAGGCAACCGAAATCATAAAGATAACTAAGAGATAAACACTATTCTGTCTTTATCTGTTTGCCAACAATTTAGCGTTAGTATCATGAGAAAGAAAGAGACCGGGATACTTTCAGAAGCCGTACGAAAAGGGAGTTACCCGTTCTAATGGTTTCTCATGTGACATCTCCTCAGAGTAACAATATAATCTCTAAGTTAAAAATATTACAAATCCACTAAAACTCATTTCAAACGGAAGTTTATTATATTGGAACGAATAGTCCAAAGATTAATTACATATTGGTGTAAGTTACTAGTTGTTTTGTAGGTTAGGATGTTAAATATTTGAGCACAAACTAAAAAAGACGATTTTTATGGTACATACGTGTGAAAACTGTTTTTTTGGTCCTTTTGTACTTCGATTAAAGCAACCAAGCATAGAACATATGGCCATGATGTTTTGCTAGATATTCCACAAAAAATAACTCAAGTTTTTAACTATTTACGTACTTTTGACAGTCCGTTCGCCTGACAGTTAAAACGTATCTGAAGTTTGTGCACTTTAAATAACGGAGAAATGGCATTTAGCTTGCCCCAAATCGTGTATTGGTTTCAACAATTGTTTCTCTCTTTTTCTCATATGCTTATAGAACCGAGCATAAAGAGAGAGCTATATTTTGCGAGTTTGTCAACGATTTGTCACAAATTAGTACGGTCTCTTCATATCGTCACTCTGAGGATTTTAGATGATATCATGACTGACATCGTAGCATCGCGAAGCTCGGTCGCCAACCAGTTTGCAAATACTATTGCCAACCAGTTTGCAAATACTATTGCCAACCAATTTTAGTTAAAAAATAACACCGACCGGTTGAAAGCCGGCAGCTAACGGGGACCCTTCAAATAGCAACATTTTCAAATTTGACAGTCGGTCACACAACTGGCCCTAACACTTTTTATTCCAGCGTGATGGTATTTTTTAGCGATGGGAAAAGCTTCACAGATTTGTGAATGCTTCACGAATCGCTAGTTCTTCAAAATGAACCCTTCACGGTGAACAGTTCAATCGAAGTAACAGATCAATCGCAGAATTCCTTGTGGTGGGGGTGGGGGGGTTGCTAGCGATAAATATACCAAATAATAGTCACTTTTTTTTCTTAATAGTTTTATTCGGGACAGCTCTCCCAACCACATAACCCACTCCTCCATTATTATATAGCAAAAATTATACCGTGTAGAAGTTTTCGAAGAAAGAAAGAAGTAGTTTTTCTACTAAAAAAACTACTTCTTTCTTTCTTCTATGTGTGTGTTGATGAATTGTCTATTACTGGTTTCTTGTCTATTGTTTCTAGATGACAGCTGCCCATATGTTTGAATTGTTGGCGGTATCATGACTTAAAAGGAATGATGTACAATAAGTATGCATAGCCTTACAGAGAACTTGCAAAAATCAAATGTAGTAATTGCGAAATTTCCAGTTTCTGTAAGAGCGATGTGAACGTTTTTCAGGGCTTGAGGTACAATTTGAATATTTCTTACTGTACACAGTTTGGTTAGCAATAGGGTGAATACTGCGCAAATGACAATTCATATTACAGGCATTGCCTCCCTTTATGAATATAACTTTAGAACAAAAGTTGCATTTGGCCTGGTAAACCCCAACTTCTTTAAAATAAGCCCATATTTCACTTTTCTTTCTCGCTGAACGGCTAGCCATAATTTTAGGTAGAGATTGAAAGGTATAGGTAAAAAAGTTCAACAAAATAATTCGTTCACAATTCAAAATCACCAAAAAACACTCGTAAAAACTAGTGTCATATGTCAAAACAAGCAAAGAAATCAAAAGTAACTGTCACGAGTACGTGTGAGGGAACGGATAGCTATAAATATCCTTCATTGTTTCATTCATACTACGAACTACAATCGAAGTAAAGAAGTAAAAGAACAATTGAATTTTAGATGATGCGATACTTCAATCGTTCGAACGAATGAAAGGCTAACATTGAAATTCGAAATAGATGCCATACATCGTGCAAGGGGAACTACCAACTTAACCAACTTCAATTGAAGTATTTGTTCAATGAAAAATGAATGAAGTTGGGACTGCCGCAAAAAGAAGTCGTTCTTTGAAGGAGTTCCTGCGAAGCGGTCACAACGCTGGTATTTTTAATACTCAAACGGCTACAAAAATAATAAATATTCAAAATATCAATCGTCGGTAAACTATAAAATTGAAATAATTTTAAGCAGTTGCATAGAAAGAGAGGAATATGTTTCAATCGCTATTTATTAAATATTATTATGCTTAACATCTCCTGCCAAATATTTTCTATATCAAGCCAAGAAAACTGTTAAATAGCAAAGTTATGCGCATCACATATGTATGAGAAAGGCAGGAATGTGTTTCCTGCTTATTCTATAGCTAGGTACTTTGAGATTTAAGGCACAAAGAAAATTGGACGTAGTCATGCAGAAGGCGTCCAACCCACAATTTGCCAAAATCGAGTTTTACATGTTTTCCTATAGAAAAATACGAGATTTATATGTGCTGAAAACATCCAAGCTCCAAATGAAATAGATTTTTAGTAATTACATTTTATACTAACGCACACTGCAGATATTTGACTTAAATTGAAGTTTGAAAACATTTTAAAATGTAGGATAACATAATTTATTTATTTTTTAATAAACACATTGATGGATTATAAATTATCTATTTATAATAATGCTCATAAAGAAAAACACACCGATGTTCACTTTACAAATGCCGATTACGCATAATAATGGTTTTTTACCGTCATATTTTCAAACCCCGTTTTCTCAGTTTCATCTTTTTGGGGTTGGGCGCTTTCTGCATAACTACGTCCAATTATAGTGCAATATGAACAGTATGACATGACAATGTCCGACTGGTTATTTATCTAGGCTCTTGGGCAGCATACGAAATATCTGGTAAAATTATTAAACTAATATTTATCTCAATGGTCTATTGCCTTGGAAGACATGGAGATGTACCTTTAGCGAAACAGTGTAGTCAGGACGGTTAACTTTATACTGACTCGATAGAAATAGACAAAGATATGCTAAAGGATGTATGATACCTTGGAGTAAGAATATACACGGAGAGGTACCTTTTCGAAACAGCGCAGTCAGTATTGTTGACTTTATACTGACTCGATAGAAAGAGACCAAGATATGTTAAAGGAAGTTGGATAGCCCATTAGTTACCGCCCACATGAAATTCGGATATTTTTTTGATAAACATATCCGAACACATTAAACAAAACAATATCAATACACCACTAAAATGATATATAAAGTCAATATATCACACAAACACTAATATCAGAAAGTTTGCTTAAATAATGATGGAAGCTTTTTGGTAATTTTATGTCTTTATATCATTAAAAATGTGAAAATTCTTAAGTTCGGTCAAAAATATTTAAAACTGTTGAAATATCTTTGAAAAGTGATGTTTTATAATCTTTGTTTGGTCTTATTTGAACATTCACGCGTAGCACATATCACCATCATGTTTGATTTATTTGTATAACCACTGTATGTTTTTTAAACAACAAAAATATAGGAAATAACCTCAACATCCGTTGGCGTAAGTTATACAACTCGATGATGCGAAGTTAGCGCAGACGAAGAACATTCTTACATACATAGAAGTGTTGCAATATTATGTGAAGACTTTTTGCTGTCTCTTTCTCTCTCATGGTATACGACGTAAATACCCGGAGAGAGTGATTTGTAGCAAATTGTATAGGTTGGGTAAAAATATTAGCCATACCTCCTTATATCGTTACTGCAAGTCTGTTACTATCTCTCACTTACGGTAGTACTGTATTTTTTAAATATATTTAAAAAAAATGAATTAAAATGCAATCCAAAATGATTCCTATTGCTTTCAATCTATTTATAGGTGTTCTCTTTTTGCAATACTCACCACCTTTAGTTTTTTAGTTTGTGATTATGTATGTAGTTTCCTGAAATATAGCACTACTAAATATAACTGATGGCCTCCGTGTTCGAGTGGTAAGACGCTCGACTACGAATTCAGAAATCGCCGGTTCAAAACCCGACGTGCGTAAATAAATTTTATCTAATTCTAATCAATATATTGTCTTATTTCAAATTTAATTTAAAATAAAATAATCCAAAATATACGAGAGGCCTGTTCAAAAGAAAACGTGAATTTTGAATTTTCGTGGGCTGTGTACATTCGATTATCGTTTTTTTTGTTATGTTGGTACACATATGTTTATCATATATTAGCATTATCAGCCATTTTGGATTAGTGGTTTGTTTTTGACAACTGGAAAGGTTAGTCACGTTTTTTGTGTGTTCTTCGATTTTTTACTTTTGAAAAAATGGATCAAAGAATATGTATTAAATTTTGCGTTCAAAATGGAATAAAGTGCTCCAACGCACTTAAAATGTTGACTGTGGCATTCGGCGAGTCTACTTTGTCTCAAAAAAGTGTTTATAAGTGGTACAAGCTCTTTACAGAAGGCCGAGAAGATGTTAATGACGATGAGCATCCTGGAGTTGTGGAAAAACAAATCATGGATTATTCTTTGATCCATTTTTTTCAAAAGTAAAAAATCGAAGAACACACAAAAACGTGACTAACCTTTCCAGTTGTCAAAAACAAACCACTAATCCAAAATGGCTGATAATGCTAACATAAGATAAACATATGTGTACCAACATAACAAAAAAAAATCTATAGTCGAATGTACACAGCCCGCGAAAATTCAAAATTCACCTTTTCTTTTGAACAGGCCATGTATTTGCGGCACGTCCCAAAGTTGTAGATACTCTAGGTGTCGCCCTGGTGAAAGACCACCATTCAGAATCTAAACGTTGCTTGAAATAGCTTTAGCCGTGTTTGGTGAACAGATCTGAATAGCCAGGTACTTCTCAACCTTCCTCTTCCCCATCTCCTTCTCTCCCTACCACCTTCAACCTTACAACATACGAGTACTCCAATTGGAGATGCCATAGTCTCACTGGCTCCAAACGGTTGGGGGCAGTTGGGACTCTTGTGCGGTATTCACTATATTAAAAAAAAAACTAAATTTGAACTGTCAAATGTTGTGATTAAAATGCTATTTTTACGGTTTTACGTTTGGATACTAAGACAGTTACTGTATAGTTTTCTGCTATATGATTTCACATATAGAAATATTTTTTCCAATCATTTGCACTGTAAAATTTACGGCTCAGATTTATTTAGAAAATTCTGAGGACGTGTACAAAAAAGTATAGTTAGAATTTTCTAAAATTTTTCGAAATATTTCAATCAATTTTTTAAACATTTAAAATTCATTTTACCCCAATAGAGATATTCGGATGAACACATGTTTTATTTTCAACCCCCACAATGATGCCATATAAAGGGTTAAAGTCGGTATAGATCACACTTCTAGGGATTAGCTGTTCAGTGCTTGTTGCTCTCAGGATACTTGCGAGGGATCGTGGATACGTTTTGTTAGGTTAGGTAAGGGCCGCTGAGACCATTTGGAAGCTGGTTAGAGATTCTATCGAAGATGCCAAATCTCCGAGGCTTGCTCTCAGAGGTTCCTATTGTTGCGATGGCTACTGTTACGTTCTGCCAATCAAAGGGGTGTTTTGATCGTCAGGTGTTTTGACACTTTAACAAAAGTGATTTAATTACCTTCTCTGAATGACGTGTTTTCCCGTGCCGTCCATTGTATTCAGTCGAATGGGAAATGATTAAGTCACCATATAATTTAATATTAAAAAAATGTTTATATTTAATTATTAACCCACAAAATTTGTTTGGTGTTTGAAAGAGAGGGTAAGAGAAGAGAGTGCAATATATTATACTTGTGAATGATGAATACTTGGCGCAAGTGAATGAGTTTGTGTATTTAGGAAGTATGTTTACAAGAGGCAGAAAGCTGATAAGGATATTGAAAGAGAATGCAGGAAACTTCATTAATGCAGGACTGAACGCTGTTGGCGCAAATAAAAAAAATGTCTAAAGAAGCGAAAAGTGGAGCAGTCTACAATGGAGTGCTTATACCAACCCTGAGGTATGGCAGCGAGGCATGGAACTGGCAGAGGAAAGATGACAGTAGATTGAATGCTGTGGAAATGAGATCCCTGAGGCGTATGCGCGTACAACTATGTATGTACCGTGTTAAAAATGTAGATTTCCGGAAAGAATGCAAGGCATATATAGCGAATGAATGAAGAATGGAGTGAAAATAATATATGACGCGAAAGTGAATGGAAGAAGAAGTCGGGGACGCCCGAGGAAGATATGGCACGATCGAGTGAGTCAAATACTTGAGTCGGGCCATTTATAGAGTATGTATGAGACGATTTATGAATGTCAATGAAGCCAGGAGTGTGTGCCAAGAGAGAGTTGTATGGCAGTCCGTCCTCTCTGCCTACCCCAGCGGGGAAACGGCGTAATGGTTGGTTAGATAGTTAACACTTTACAGATGTACAGATAATGATGGGTACGTCTGTACCGTTTAAAAGCGAGCCTAAAGCAGGGCACATCAGCATGGAGAATATTGTTAACAACAACCGGGTTTAGCAATAATGATTAGGTTTAGACCAGGATTCAGGCACAATACATCATTTGCCTTTCATCTGCTGAAACCAATAAGGTATTCACATAATCTCGGATATTGAATACACAAAGTTAATAATCAAAGGAACTGATATCAAAACTGCTGTTTTCTACTACCAACTTACAGAGTAGATGTTGTAGCTTGGAGTAACAATGTATGGAGAGAGAGCTAATTCTTTATCCAACCTATACAAACTTGCGATAAATCACTTTCTCCGGGTTTTTGCGTCGTACACCAAGAGAGAGAAAGAGACAGCAAATATAATACACCGCTTCCATGTACTGTTACAATGATATTGGGCTCCTGGGTCACCACGGGTCTCCGCCCACATTTTTTATTATGCCACTAAGCTTGACACAACTAAACGGTTTTTAGGTTATATGCTATATTTTTGTTGATAATAATACTGTGAAAAAGTAGTTATACGAATAAACAAAAACATTATGTCGGTATGTGATATGAATGGATGTATAAATACCCTAGCCTTAGTCTTAGCCACGCCCAGGTCCGCCGAGTCCGGTAAAAATCATCAAAGACTGACTACACTGCCTTAGATTGATACCACTCTATTTACTGTAGCCACTGGCCACACGTGTCAGCGATTCCATAGGGTGTGGTATTAAGATAGTTCGTGCTATCTAGAACAAAGGCACTAAAGTTTTATTGGATGGGACCAAAAACTTCATGTCTTAAAGATAAAATTTTCATAAAAAACGAAATACATACTGCACAAGAGCCCCAACTGCTCCCAATCGTCTGGAGCTCATGGGACTATAGCATCCTCGATTGGGGTATGTTGTGAGGCTGAAGGTACAGGGGAGGTAAAGATGGTGGTTGGAAAGTACCCAGATATCCAGATCTGATCACCATACACGGCTAAAACCAAGATTTAAGCATCAAAAATTTCTAAAAACTCTTTTCTACGCCTAATACAATAAAATAGTTTATCGTGTAAATGCAACAATGGGTATCTTCATAATATTTCACGCGGTCTAATAATTTATTTTCGTACACAAAAGCATCACTTTTATACAAAATGTTATCACTGTTAACCACTCGTTTTTGGCAAGTTTCCTCTCTGAAAATAACTAAATATATACCTATGTTTTGTTACTTTAAATTTGCAGAGCAATATTATAATTCGCGTATTGTTTTAAAAAAAAATCAGCGTCTTGAATTCGCCGCCTGGAGCGGACCGTTCCAATTGCGCTTGCGCAGGACCGACCCTTTGTTGCAAAAACAACCATAAATTAATGGGAAAAACATGAAAACAGTAATTACCTTCACCTATATGTATGACATTATATTCGTGCACCATTTGCCTCTCTTGTAGCGGAACCAGGTCAAAACGTTTACAAATTCGTCGCGATTTTGTTGTGGCACTGCGACACCTACCTACTAACACCAAATAAACTATAAATATCTCAAAAACATGTGCCAATTTGAATGTTGTATAGAGAGTTGGTTAGTTGGATAGAGATGTATGTAGGCAGGCCCGAAAGCCCGCATTCCCATCGAAAGATCCGACGCCACGGCTGGCCCCAGACCGTCCCACAGCCTAGTCGGTGTCCAGCGCACAGTGTCGCAGTGACCAGTCCCGCTGATATTCGAGTAAAGCTGCTTCCAATCTGGCAATATTGCACATGTTTGGTCGGGAAGTTATTTGTGCTCCTGCTCCATGCCACTTCCTCACTTCACTCTTCAGCCGCTATATTTAGCCCGGCCTGGCTCCGACCGTTTTATTCCAGAAGTCTGGTGTGGCGGTCAATACGTGTCCAACGTATTTATAATAATCACTCGTTTCATGAATTCAAATTCGGAAAAACCATCGAGCGCACGATACCGCTAAACCCTGCATCAAAACACACATTTACAACCGAATCAAAAGTTTTCATTGCCAAGGGTTATCGAAAAGTATCAGTTTCTTTCAATTTTTAGGCAAGTTAATTTATACCACTATATTAAATGGAAAATCGGTGATATTTCTAAATGGGACGTTTATTCCTGGATTCGTTCAGTGCCGCGGAGTTGGAACAAGTGATATAATACCGTGTGGTGTCAATTTCACGAAATCGCCGATAAAAATGGTCTTAAACTATTTTTATATTGTGCCTGTGTTATTTTGTTTCTTAACTTAGACTTACGCTGTCAATAAATTAGCCATATTATTGTTAGTCGAGCAAGTTGAAGTGAAGCGACTTCAATAAGCAGTGTTTTGTTTGAACAGAACTGCAGTCAGGCCAATTGGACTAATTATTAACTTACGTATTTACGTCCTTTTTAAAGTGCAATTTCTAAATACCTACCCACTTTTGCAATTTAGTTCGAGGCATGCCCTTACTGATTCTAGAAATTTGGTGTATTGTTATTCGCCATTATTTCGTTTTCGTAAATAAATACGGTGACTCAGTCTGAAGTGGTGTGATATTAATGTGATATTAACCTTTTAGCGATGGCAGTGCAGCGGGCCGTATGCATTGTGCGCAATGAGTCGCTGCTGAAACAGGTATTTATCGTGGAGCCGACCACTCCCCTCGAGGAGTTCCGGCGCATGATCGCCGACAAGTTCCAGCACGAGGTGGAGGAGCTGGACCTCCTGCTGCAGAACTCCACCTGCCCCCTGGTGAGTCACTCTTTCCATCTACGGCTCTTACCAGCGTAGGTGTACATCATACGGAGAAACCGCCTTTTAATATTAGTGTCGTGTTGATCCGCGATATTTTTTTCGGTTAAATCTTTTTTACGTATACATTTTAAAAGCTGCAGCATTTTTTGAAAATATTCAATTTTTAATACCCACTTTATGAATTTGAGCATTTTTTTGTAATCTATAGAGACGTTTTTTTTTGTCATTTCAACAACCATACAAACATAAAAAATAAAGCCAGCTGTCAGTCAACCCGGTCAACCGTTAAATTACGCGAATTAAATCCAGTTACATATTTTTATTATGGATTTAAACAACTATCAAAGGGTAAATAGCTATTGAATATTAAGAAATAAATTAAACAATAAATTATTAATATTTGATGAAACATTTAATTTAATTATGTTTTAATTTTGAAGATGAATTTGCAATTTCTTTAAAACGACAGTGTTTCGTTTCATACAAGCTAGACGATGAAAACTCTTATACATAATTTTTTTTTTTTTTACTCTCGTATAGGTTGTATTTAACCCTAATATGATGATTTTTTTTGTTAAAAGTGGAAAAAATAATCTTTAAAAAAAAACGTTTTTTTTTTAATAAAACACTTACATGAAAATAGTAAAAATGTGTATTTTGAGATTAACAAAACGGTAAAAGTACAGTCATAAAATACAACAAAAAGAACGAATAAATTTGCAAGATAATGATAGTAGGTAGTTCTAAAATAGACAAAAAAATATTGCTAAACGAGAAAATATAAACACATATCGTAGAAGTACAATTAAAAAACGAAATACCTAGTATCGAAAGACTTAAAAAAACTTAAAGTAATCAAAAATCCACAAAACATTTATTATTTAACTTTAATTACCATCATTTTCGAGTCATTTTCGGGGTTAGAAATGAGCAAGATATATATGATGGTATAAGGTACAGTCAGAAAATAAAGTACATAGAAGCAAAAAGAAGAAGTTGTAGTTATAAAATACAGTTTAAAATAATATCAATAGTTTTGTGAGAAAATTAATGAACACAGAAAAAAATTGCCTATCAAAAACCAGATGTTATCCGTAAGTCGTTCAAAACTAGTAAAAAAATTTGCTAAATGAGAAATTAATAAAAACACACATTTATCGTAAAAGTACAGCCAGAAATTGAAATACCTAGTATCGAAAGATTTACAAGAACTTAAAGTGAACAAAAATCCACAAAACATTTATTACTTAACTTTAATTAGCATCCTAGTCATTTTCGGCGTTGGAAATTAACTAAATATATTTGAGAGTATAAAGTACAGTCAGAAAATAAAGTACATAAAATAAAATACTGTGTAAAATAATATCAATAGATTTGTGAGAAAATAAACTACACAGAAAAAAAAATGCTTATCGAAAACTAGAAGCTATCCGAACTATGTTCAGAAGAGTCATCAGAATAATCAGATCGCCAACATTGTGTTCTTGACTCGAAATCGGGTGGGACAATTAAATTTAGCACTTCAGATGGAAGTGAGCCTGATTTTTTCTTGGAACCTCTCTAAAACTATCTATGATTGGATCCGATGTGATTAATAGCATACATCTCTGTTTGTCGATGTACGGTCCATTTTTCTAGTGTGCAACTGTCCAAATCTTTGACAGTCTTTATTTCGGGCTTCTTGCGCCTCTTCAGACAGCTGCCCAATTGGTACAATGCACGAACGAATCACATCAATTGAATGGTGTAGTATTTTATGAACAGTTGGTGGCATGGTATACTATTCATACAGGTTAAGATATAAATCCTTAGTGTCATGCATAGACATAAAATACAAGACACGTCATATTCATACAAATTGAACAATAAATATGGCATGCTCTGAAAGCATGAAAAGGATAGCCATACCAAGCAGAATATGTGTGTATGAATGAGATAGCTATATGAACGTCCCGCGTTACATTCTCCGCGTTACAAGCGCCCTCTTCCCTAACGAACTTACGAAGCGGTAGCATGCGACGTACTCGTGTACTGTCGCTATGTTGTCTTCCACACACTTATGTATTTTTGCATTCGCTATCTCACTTATTTGAATAATTGTATTAATTGAAATAATAAGTGATTTGTGTGTACTTCGCATGAAAAGAAACTCCATGAGATTTGTTTTTTGTTCCCGAATGATTTTTAGACTTGTCAAAAGCACAGGAAGGCATTTTATCTCAGAAAAGAGCTTACAGCGATGCGTTTGTAGCAGCTGGGGACAGCTTGTTCGTCAAACAAACGTTTGTGCGAGACTAAGCGCAGTAAATCTCATGTATGCCACGTTGGCTTAGCTTCATACAGTCACGCGTGGTGTCTCAGTAACGTATTTACATTATTTTAATTCATCTAAGGTGTCATGCACCTACTGTTCAAAACTTTCAACATTAATATTATACCCCGAAGCTATCGTACTCAAAATGATGTAAAACCTCTTGATGAGCCCCGCATTTACACACGTAATCTCTGC
The DNA here is from genome assembly GCA_022651775.1 of Drusus annulatus. Classification (NCBI taxonomy): domain Eukaryota; kingdom Metazoa; phylum Arthropoda; class Insecta; order Trichoptera; family Limnephilidae; genus Drusus; species Drusus annulatus. The sequence goes on along the minus strand of JAGWCC010001027.1, from coordinate 198,266 downwards.
ACTCTTTTCGTGCTCTCGGAAAAACCGCCTTGCCGTCTTACCATCATTTGTGTTGCCAAACCCAGGCTTTGGCTTATCTACAGTTAATCCCATTTCAGCTTTGAACCGTTCCTGTAATTCTTTTTTTCTAGTGCTTAAAAATTTTTTTTTGCATCTCCTTTGACTTGCCAGCATTTTAGTTGCATTCGGTAAGCGATATGCAAAACATTCAAAAGTTTTTATCCAGGCATGTAATAAAGATAAGCTGAAGGAACAAAATTCTTGTCGTGGAACTCTATTGACAACCATAGAGTTCATTTCACTGGGTTTGGCATCACAAATATAACACAACATAGTCAACTTATTTCCAGCCATTACGTTGCAAATTTTGTCATCTACTATAGTTAATAACATTTTAAATTTTACATTCAAATCGACACCGGCTATGTCAATTTGAAAATTTATTAAACTATTTACTCTTGTACTTTGTCTATTTCATATTTTGTGAGAGTGTCTGTTTCTTTGGCAAAAATAAATTTAATAGGACGGCAATTGGTAGTCGAGGAAGGGCTTGAATTTTGCCAAATGACTATATTCGGGTCATCATTAAGTCTAACGAATGACACGACAAACAAAAATTCATCAGTTGCATGCTCAGTGCGAAGCTTTTGTTTATATGTGCTATGTCCTGAGCTTCCATCCCCACCCCACTTACATGTAAGGGTAAGAACAGAAGCTGAAGGAACTCATTCTTTTAAAACTTCTGACTGAGCAGTGAGTAATCGTTCCACAGTGTGATTCAATATCGCCTGTAGCTGAATTTCTGCACATGTTTCCTTGGTTGTAATAAATTCCTGGCTCGGACAGCGCGCTTCTTTTGCTTTCCTTAAACTATAAAATGACGAATGTAGGTAATGGCCGGATTTAATAGCATTTCTACGCATAACTTTGTACGAGTTCGAAGTTAGTTTACAATCTACGTATACGCTTAGCACTTCCTCGATTGTTAATGCCCGCTGTTCATTTAATTGTCGACGTTCCCTACATATTTTTGCAATTTTATCAGAAGAAGCATCCGAAATTTCCTTCAGGAGATCGGCAACCGTACGCTTTCAATTATTTATCAAATTATTTTCATACATTTCCTGGAGCCTTTCTTTCTTCGGTAAATTCCTCCGTGTCACGAACAAATCCTGCCTAGAAATCTCGTATGTGGTGCCTGTAAAATGCCAATATGAGATTGATGAAGATTGATGAACAATTTGCAGAAACTGATATGAATTTAAAATTAATTGTTCTATTTACAAAAAAAATATATCGAGGCACTTTGATATGACCTTCGAAATAAATTATCGATTAGTTAGAAATTAAATATTTTGTAGATCACATAAAAAAAACTCAAGTTAAATATTATTTTAAAAAAATCCAAAATGATTTACTCGTATATTAAAGTATTAGAAAAAAACTACAGTAGCTTCCTTTTTTTTAGAACTAAAACAAAACACTTTAAACTCAATAAACTACCTTATACGTCACGCGGCAAGAAGCAAATAAATGCAACTGAACATTTCATGAACAAATTATCCGACTTTTGGACTCTGGCATTAGTCAGCCCGTGCATCAATAACCCTAATTAAGCATGCACTTGTCATACTGGCTACCTGGTAACATCCCCATGACGTCATCGTTTAAGAATTCAAAAGTGACTTTATATCGTCTAGCTTGTATGAAACGAATCACTGTGCGACGTGCGCCAGCTAAAATTGTCAAATTCATTGTCAGATTAAAAATGTCAATCAAGAGGCTTCCTCAGGTGATAATTAAACTTGCCTTACAACGGTACCAGAATAACAAAGTTTATATAATATTTTCGGAGAAAGCAATCACTTTGTGGTTTGTCATATTTAATGAAAATTAAATAATAACTTTGTATAAGACCACAGATTTTTCTAGTTTAATTTTGTACCCTGATGATGCTTAGGCTAAGCGAAACCGGTTGGTCATAACAATTAAAATTAAATCTGTGGTCTTATACAAAGTTACTATTTAATTTTAAATAATCTTATCATGAATTGTAGGTATGTCATTTTAAAGAAAAATAAGGTTTATTACCCGATTTAGCCCTTTTTGCTCAAAACACCCTTTTATGCACATTTTTAAATAATGACCTATGGTCGTATGATTAATTTTCAGCTGACAATTGATGCCTCATTGGCTACCTTATCTGACACCGGTATAATATTTGACTTGGAAGCTAGAAATAACATCATGTTACTTCCTAGAAAAGCGAAGGTACCTCCGTGAAGATTTGTTTGTTTTTGCTTTTATGCTTCGACTTTTTGTTTTGGGAGAAATAATATAATGGTCCAACTTCGAGCCCTATAATTGGGGGGGGGGTGTAAAAAGTTGGACACCCGCAGTATATTTAAATTACACTTCATACATTCTCTTCAAGTGTGCATTCAAATCTAAAGAAAACATTAAATTTAAATAGTTAAAACTTGGCAAACCCACCCAGTTATGTTAGTAGATGTATTATGGTATTGTAGATATAGCAATGCGATGCGATACAGAGAGTATGCACACACACACAGTAACAGACGCCTGAATAGCTTCAATTGTGATTAGCTCTGAAACAACTTTTTGCACTGCACCCCTCAATATACGCCCCATAGTTTGTTCGACTTTTGTATTTTTGTATGTCCATCCTTTTACAATTAACATAATGGTTTTGTCTGTTTGTCACTAACTTTCTTACCATTTTGATTTTTAATGTGAGTTACGTTTTATTATTTTATTTTCACATTTATAAATACTCGATGGGGTCGATATAAATCCTAAGTAACTAAATCCTGCAGGCACAAAATTTTCCACTTAATGATTGACGCAGAAGAAATTCAAACATCGAGTTATTCGTTATCCAGGAGTGTTAAAGTTTCAACAAAGCTTTTGGAAATTAGTTTTCTGGTTTTCATGCGCGCAACAATCTTCCAATGCAATTGGTATCCTACTTCGACTCGACATTCATTTGTGAAGAGTCGGTTTCAACAATAGCAGTTTAGCCCATCAGTAAATATGTCTGATTTTATAGTTTTGTCAGTTTACTAAATATATATCCCACTATTCAAATTTATTTAGTTAATTAATACATTTTTTTATTGTTTATCGTACATTCTTTGTGAAAGTGTATGTAAAAGATAAATAAACCACATTGTATTTATTATTCACGTTTATTTTAATTAATTTTTTTTTTTTTTGTTCTCTTCTTTTATACTTTATTATGCTTACGCTTTTGATTTATACAATGCAAAGTATTAGAAATTTTTTAAATTTTAATGTTAATAAAATAAAAAACGTAAATAATGCAAAAAAAAAAATAAATATTAAAAAAAATTAATAAAGTTTTTAGTAAAAAAAAAAAAAATCTATTAATTTTTTAATTTTTATTTAATTAAGTGTATTTTATTTACACATTCACTTCCATTCCGGTCCTTTAACAAATATTATTTTGTTTTCTGGACAAATATAATAAGAAATTTCGTATTGCATACTAAAATCCAAAGAATATTCAAAACTATCCATATTCTCAAAATATCAAATCCTCATCTGAAAATGATTTTTGCCTGCTTGGATACAATAAAAACAACAAATGTATTAATTTGTCTAAATATGAAAACAAGTAAAAAGTACTTACCACAGTTCTCAACATACCTATCAAATCGGCAGGCGAAATTACTGTCACATCTTTATTTTTATCTTAGTTAAAGTCAAGCCTTTTAATCACAATACTATAGTTGAATTGCAAATCGAAAAAATAGGAAAATTAAAAAGAAATTAATTTATGATTGTTTATTTGTCTTTTGTTGTTTATTCTTTCTTTTTTTAAATTCCGGAATGTGCAATCTCACACACCCCATAAAGTACATTCATTCATATTTGAGTAAAAATGTTATATAAAGTTATTTATTTATTAACACTAATATATATAATACACATATCTTACTGTAAATTAAGTTCTTCTCGAAGCATGGCCTCATTGCTGAGAATCGTAACCCCCACTTCAACTGCCCTGAAGAACCGCGTTGTGCTGCATGGAGAGCCGTGGACTCCGACGCATCGGTGATAATGCATACATTCAGTATCTACACATCGGTAACTGAATGAATTTGATATCTGCAGGGTCGACGAGCATCGACCAGAACCCCTCCGGCGCAGCGCAAGATGGACAGCTCGGCAAGCACCTCGCTGCCCCAAGAGCCTCCCGTCACGCGCTCCCGCACTACCCCGCAGGCCCGTGGTCGTAAGTACTCTCACAGAAACATTATATCGGTACATGTTTCACGAGCTTTTGCCTCTGTGCATCCACTCCTTTTGGAAAATTCTATTTGACATTGAAGCGAATAAAGTATATACCTATGCATAATATTGAACAATTCAAAACCGGCGTGCGCCAAAAACTTTTATTTAATAATATGTGTCATAATACATTTAATTCAAATAGAGTTTATTTGCGGCACGTTCCAGAGTGGTAGATACTCTAAGTATCGCCCTGGTGAAGTACCTCTATTCAGAATCGAAATGTTGCTTGAAATAGCTTTAGCCGTGTTTGGTGACCAGATCTGAATAGCCAGGTACTTCCCAACCTTCCTCTTCCCCATATCCTTCCCCTCCCCACTACCTTCAGCCTCACAACATGCCCCGATTGGGGATGCCACAGTCTCACTGGCTCTAGACGGCTAAAGAGCAGTTGGGACTCTTGTGCGGTATTCTAATTTTATTTTGAAAATGTTTCAGCTTTCACGGGACTGGTGAACAACTCTAACAAGTGTTACTTGAACAGTATCATTCAATACCTGTTCATGACGCCCGAGTTCCGCAACTGGGTGCTTCGATTAGAGCTGGGAGAGCTGGAGTGCGACTTCCTGCGAGCGCTCCAGAAACTTTTTCTTATATTGGAGGTATACACATTCTGTGGAGATGTTATGCAATACTCAATAATCTGCATTGGTCGCTTTAGGAAAATAGTATTTATTATATCTCCCAAGCTTCCTCTATCCTTTCTCTTTCACCCGGCATCTTCAAATGTCATGCCAAATGCCATATTCTCATAGGTGGAGTGCCCGGCTGGCTGTCTGATGGCATTATGTTAAACCCCCGTGTGGTGAGGTAGTTGCCGTGGAAAACCCAATTCTGATTTTATGTAGTCATTGTCTGCACATAGACTCAATATCACACAGTTAGTACAGTCGAGTCTGATTGCTTTCCAACTTGTAGTGCATTGTAGGTTAGTGACTTTGGCATACCACTTTTTGTTGACAATATCCCTGCACTTTGGGAAGGATGCCCACTTGAGTGTGTTTGCATGTATTATAGAATAATGTTTTGGTATTAATCAACAGAGTTCACTGTTTGTGGCGGCGATGCGGATATGTCTCGTGCGGTTGGAGCTCTTCTTCACACAAATTCTATATAATCACATGCCCCCTACTTGTAAACGAGGAGTTAATGTTACGCGTGGTGTAAGGTCGGAATAGCGAAAAACTTGCCTTGTAACCACGCCTTATGCGTCTAATTTGGTGTAATTAAACCAAGTAACATAAGTTAAGATAAGTAAGACGGGTGATGCATAGCCCATTGGTCAGGCGTGGCAGAAATCCTCTCTGCTGATAATTCCAGTGTTTTGTTGAACTGCCGCCAGTTTAAGTTGCGTTAAATTTGTGGAAAATAATTCCCCTAAATTAATCATATGTTTTGTTGCTGTATTTTAATTAATTTTTATGTTTATATTGAAGTTATACAATAAATCAATTGCATTTTAATGTTTTCACTATAATTATTATCATTAAAACTCTAAATTTAAGTAGATTATTCTTATAATAATAATTTTTTCCAAATGAGGCCTACGTCTAGGGATTTATTGTGCACTGGTATTGCCAATATTTATGATGATAATGTATCTATAACATCAATTTGACATCACTGACTGCAAAGTTATCACTGTCAAGCTGAATATGCCTCATTGCTGCCACATCACCGCTGCTTCTCTCTGTGGAGGTCTTATCTTAATACCATTCTGTTAAAGAAGCTTTATCAGGAAGAAAATCATTGTTACAATAGTCTTAATAAATGCATAGGTACCTGAAACTAAATGGAACAAGGATTATTCATTTTTTTTTTTAAATATTGTAGACTTGACATCACATTGACAAGAATAATTTTTATCGGTCATAAAACTTTTCAGCAGGACAAAATTTTTAAAATATTCTTACCTTCAGAAGAAAACAGTATGTTTTCTTTATTGAAAGCCAACATTTGTTTATTGCTTGTTTTACGTATTTGAGATAAAATAAGGTTAACTTATTTTAAAGTTTCACCATTCATTTGTTTTAGATTTTTGATTAGAAATACCTATTTTGTTGATCTTTTTCCTCTCAAAGCTTCAGGGTTTTATTGCGAATGTTTTTGAATCCATGATTTTTCTTTGCATAATATCTCCTTCCAATAGATTATTGAAAAAAAATAATGTACCAATTTGAATGCATGAATAAAATAAGACAGCTGTTTACTCTCTCGTCATTGGATGTTGTCACAAATTGATGAACAGTGTTATCCATAGTTTTTTGACAGTTGTCACTTTAGGCAAAAGCCCTAATTGACAACCGATTCTCGGCCTGTGCCAAAATTTGATTAAATTTTGTCAGCTGTCAAGCATACAGGCATGGCCTTTGTCAGCCGTCAAGCATACAGGCATGGCCATTATGATTAACAGCTGATAGTTACATCAAACTTTGACAGTTTACGTGGGGTTTTATTTGAAATAACAACTGTCAAAAAAACACCTGGGCCTTAGTGTGAAAAAATCATAAAAGACAATATGAAAATTGGAAGGTGTTCTCTGTGTCATGTTCCCTTCCTAAAATATGGTCTCAAATGTCCCAAACATCTCTTATATTTGTGTACAGCAGCCGAGTTGAAATAAATTATGTTTTTTTAAAATTAATACTTAACTCTCTTTCTTGCTTCACTTCTCCAGTGCCAAAAGCCTGCTTTGGTTAGTATCATCTACTTAAATTAATAATACTGAGTGTTACTTGAACTAATTAAGAACCATTGTTAATATAGCTGTGCAATCAAGTGCGACAAAAGATTCTTTCTAATGTTTATTCCTTCTTATAAACTCATACATAATTGCAGATGTTTGTATAAAGCGAAATATTATCTCCATTTCTAAAAGTATAAACAAAGAGGATGCTCCACTTGAAGCGGAAATGTTTACTCTGCCTTTGGCATTTCCTTTTCCTTAAACATCATCCCTTGATTGATAAAATAACATAATCTGGCGTATCCTTTATTAGCCTTTTGAAGTTGTGTCTCTACAGCACTTGACTTGTATTTTTATACAACCTTAACCAGGTGAAAATAGGTTCTGTAGTGTTCAAATAATCGAAATCTTATTGAAGAGCAGATATTGCTCCGAGCGGTTGATTACAATATATGTATGACTGTTGTAGGCGACAAAAACCCGGGCAGTGAGCACGCGCCGCTTCACGGCGTCCTTCCCGTGGTGCCAGAAGCGCTCCCGCGACCAGCAAGATGTGCAGGAGCTGCTCACGGCCCTGTGCGATGAAGTGGAAAAGAGCTGTGCAGCCAACACTCAATTCACCAACATCATCAAAACCATCTATGAAGGTAAAATAATTTTACATTTGCTACATATATATTCATACAAACAATATGCTTCCTAATATCCATGTTTAATATTCTGTAACACTGAGTCTGTTGAATTAAAATTGATTGTTTTCTGTAACCATTATGAGTAAAATAACTAATATAATACAAAACAAAAGTACAATTCGACTGTGTCGTACTGATAGCACAACGGTCATTCTATTATGCTTGACACCTGATCATAATTTTATCAAATGCTGAAACGGGTCGAGAATAGGTAGTTAACGGGGGCGATTATTTGAAGTGGTAACAGTAAAAATTGATAATGGCGCTAATCATCGATTTGCGACAGTGTAAAATGTGGCAGAGGTTCAAACCACCAGGCTTAAGTTTGCTTGCAAAAAATGTGGAATAACGCCTTTCACCTAAACACAGTCGGTATGATAATCAAAAACATTAACAATCTTTAAAGAATATGAAAATAGAAAAAGACACAGTAAATAAAAAGGTTAAGTTGTGACCGAGACAAAGCTAGATGTAAAGTTTTTAATTCGGTTAGATATTTATACACTTTCTCTTTGTATGATTGATTGAATGTTCGTATGATTTTGCAGGGCAAATGAAGTCCTTCATAGTATGCGGAAAATGTGGAAAGGAGAATTCCTCCACAATGACCATGAGGGACATCCAGCTTCCCTTGATTAACCTGACAACGAGCGAGCCTTACAACACACTGGAGGAGGCCTTGGAGGGCTACGTGTGCCCCGAGCCCATGGTGGGCGCCAACGCCTATGCGTGCGAGGACTGCGAGGCTCGTACCGACAGCCTCAAAGGCCTCAAGCTCACCCAGCTTCCTTATATCATGACTGTACAATTCATGCGATTTTCTTATGACCCTCTCACCGGGAAAGGTGTTAAAGTGAACTCCAAGTAAGTAAAATATTTGCCATATCTTTTGGAAAGGTCCTAAGAGAAATCGTTTCCCTCAGTGCCTATGTCATCTTTGTTGATGCTGTATGGAGGGTTTTTTTAAGGAAAAGAAGGAGTGAACCTAAGTCTTGAGGCCCATTATGTAGGAGAGGGGAAATACAGAGGCCGGCAAATCATTCCACAGTCGAGCTGTTGAACACAAGAACGAGTCGCAGAAGCGACCCGTTCTCATGTATCGAATGTCAACCGTGTAGAAATGTTGGGCGCGCGCTTGGAGAATTTCCCACCGCGCCAAGGAATCAATGTCGCAAGTCTTGAAATACCTGTAGAACATGAATAGCATTCCCATCTGACATCTGTGCTCCAAAGATTGCAATCCGTTTGTTAAGATGGGAAGATCTATCAAGCCGACCCCCCGTTTCTGCACAGAGTCGAGGGTTTTTTCAGGTATTTTGGGGCTCCAGACAAAAGGTGGCTGCCAAATTCAACAGTGGGGTGCACTTGCGATTTGTAAAAGGTCAGCAGATGTGTACTATTAAAGTATCTGCGGGCCTTATACAGTACGCCCCGCTTCTGAGAGGCCGACTTAACTCTGGCTTCGATGGAGTACCCATGTCTCAGCTGGTTACTTAAAGTCAAAAATAAAGTCCCAAAGAAGTACCTACATATGATGCATTTTAGCAGACACTATTCTGTAGTTAAAATAGGTGGAAGTCTCGGCAAGTCAACTTACATTCCGTGATTTTTCACGGGTAACAACTAGTATGTATGTAAAAACCCATTTGGACCAGTACTGTATAAAAATATATTTAGCCGTTAGAAATAACAGCTAGATGTCGCCAACGTCCAACGCTATTAATGAAAATTTGCGCCAACAGTTAAATGTAATTATTAAAAACGTCAGTGGCTACATAAAAATATTATTCGACGCAATACAGTCTCCGCACTCTCGTCTTATAATGTACCTATTGTTTGAGATTTAGGGCCAAATAAACAAAAAGGTGTAAGAGTGTATAGTTCGTGAACGATATTATGCGTAATTTGGAATGATCTTTTGGTTGTGTACCTTCTTACTAGACGTTTTTGTGGATTTTTCTATCGCCTAGAGTCAAGTAAATCTAGCGATGGCATGTAATATATAGCTGTTGTAACATAACACCCCCAATATATCACCGCATCAACGTCGGTTTTATTTCCAACAGTTATATTTAACCGTTAAAAATTGCCAATGATAACGGCGGTGGGGTTGTTTATGATTCACGCCAAAGCCCAATACTAATTTGGACGTATATAATTTATTATGAGTGTAAAAATGTAGGAATTTATCTTTTTTACGAACCCAAGGAGTGTTCCGGTCATATTTGACGGGAAAATTCGTGCAGTTACGGCGTAGTCATTAGTGCTTCTCCTTGCAGGATGGTCTATCCCGACATACTGAACATGGACAAGTTTGTGACGGGAGGGGACGGCGGGATCTACGAACTGTTTTGCGTCTTCGTCCACGGTGGCAGCACGCAGGTGGGGCACTACTACGCCCACGTGAAGGACTTGGTCACAAACAGGTGGTACTGCTTCAACGACGAGACCGTTTCTGAGGTACGGAATAATATATTTTTCTTTTAAATTTTATTGAGCTCCTTTTTTAGACCCAGAGTGGTAGAAACTCTGTATCGCCCTGGCAAAAGACCACTGTTCAGAATCGAAACGTTGCTTGAAAATGTTTGGTGACCAGATCTGAATAGCCAGGTACTTACCAACCTTCCAGTTGGGGAAGCCGTAATCCCACTGGCTTTGGATAATATTACATGTAATAATTTCAGATATGTGACGCACTCAGAGAGAGGGCATTTGGTGGGAACTCCTCGTCAAATGCCTACATGATAGCTTACAGAAAAGTGTCCCCCGCTGCAGAGGTAGCCATGCGCCCGGTCGACCTCTCCACGCCGGCCAAGGTAAACAGCTACTTATTTGTTTAGTTACTATACTGATATCGGGCACATGGGAATCTATATCACCATCGAAGAGTTAAAACTCTAGTCACAGTACAATGAGTAGGTATCAAAAACTTTTGGGCTTTTGATAATAAATATAAAATGAGCATTTACAGAAAAAATACATTAATAGAATATTGACTGGAAAAGGTACATTAAATCAGCATACTTAGTTATCTCTGGCATAAATATCAAAATCGCAGAGTTGGCTAGTTATTAAAACAAGGTGAGATAGTCTGGAACTCAGAGCAATAATATGCAAGGGGGAGCGCTTGTGTAGTCAGGATTGTTATTTTTTTCGCAACTCGGGCGTGGCTAGGGCTAGGATATTTATACATCCATTTATAGCACGTGTCGACATAATGTTTTGTTTTTATTTGTAAAACCATTTTTCACAGTATTGTTATAAGCAAAAATATAGGATATAACCTAAAAAACCGTTGAGTTACGTCCTGTTATGTCGCTTAGTAAAACGTAGTGGGCGGAGTCGCAGCAGACGGAAAACATGCTTACATATCGAATGGTGGTGCTAGATTATGTGAGAACTTTCTCTCTGTGAAAACATGGAGAAGGTGATTTATCGTAAATTTGTATAGTTTGGGTAAAAATAATTAGCTCTCTCTCTAAATATATTTTTGCTCTGAGGTGTGGAGACTATGTTGTCTGCAATATTTAAATATATTTTTGCTGATGCGTTATATTTCGAAGGATCTTTAACAAATATGGAAATGTTCAAACTCAAATATCACTTCTTGCCTGAGGTTATGGGTTCCATTAATGCTTTATTACAAAAATATATTATCGTGGAATTTTCCCATTCATATGAACACTGTTAGTCTGGCTGTTATGTTTGATAAATCTTGCGAAAATGATTTTTCAATGATATAACCAATTGGAGTATTAAAGGAACTTTACAGCTTTATGTAGACAAAACAATATTTTTTTATAACAAACGGAAATTAATATTGATGTGGGAAACCACATCACAGACTGGTTGAGAAGGAACAAATTAACTCTAAACGTTAAAAACACATTATCTGCTTTTGGTAACAAGAAAATATACAGTCTCGGCATCAAAGTTGGTGACAACTGCTACGAAAAGAAAATAAACACAAAATACTTAGGCCTTATCATAGATTCACAGCTCTCATGGAGTCTCACTTAAACCATGTAAAGGATAGAATTACCCCTACAACTAGTATATTATATAAACTGCAAGGATTACTTTCTACTTGGTTATCAACTTCGGTTCACTATTCTCTCCAGAACAGAGCTCTCAGCAATGTTGTTGGTCTTCCGAGGATATTTCCGCATCCTTCCAACCAAAATCTTTCCCAAATGTGAAATCACCAGCACCATCCTACAAATTACTCGGCAATCAACACACACCAACACCAAACCCCTTCACAATCGAGACCACCACTGATATAACACTCAAAATAACAATACATTTGCATTCCTCTAACACACCAGAAAGTATGATGTAAAGTAATATATTGCCTACACACTGCATAACTCGCTTCCAAATGAATATGAAAACAGTCAACTTAATAAAACATTTCAAACTAATGTTTTAAAAATATATTTTTTTAATTAATTTCACAGTGGTAACGCATAACTAAATTCCATTTAGTTTAGGATGTGTTTTTATAATTATCGCGTTAGATATAAGTTTTTTTTTTCATAAATTAAAATTGGAATTGAACTTCTTGTAATTATAGGTCTGTACATATGGGTGTGTGCCTAGTAAAGTTACTATAAATACTAATATAGATTTTTTTTTCCGACAACATTTGATTATTCTTTCTTTAATTATTTTTCTATTTATTTCATTGTTTGATATACATAAACATATTTTCTTTAATTTTTCCCAATGTATAGTTTTTTTATTTCCATATATTTTTACTTCATGTTATACCATGTGTAATCTTGATTTCTTCAGAAATAAGCAAAAAAAAATAGTTATCTGTTATGTAATGTAATTTTTTATTCAACAAAAATCACCCGGTGAGCTCTAAAACACGTTAACTAGGTACTTTTCTAATAAACACGAGTAAAAGGAAAAGTAAACAATTTGGAAAAAAATGAGGTGTGTTGTGCCAAGGAAAATTCTGTGTGTTTTCTTGAAATTTCTGTAGTGCCAAAAAAGCAAATTTTCTCATGTCAATGTTCAAAAACTGTATTTGAAATGATGGCTTTTAAAAATGCCAAGTGAAATTTCTGTAATGATTAAAAATGGCCGTAGTCACCAAAATTCTTTTTAAACCGCCATTTTAACGTCGACTTAAATGCCATGGTTTCAAGTTTGTTTCTATGCTGCATTTCCTATGATTTTATGCTCAGTGTTCCATACATTAGGAGTTGTGCAAGATAAATACACCAATACTGTTTCAGATATTAATGAAGGAATATCTGTTATGATAGCAGGAGGCGGTGTGCAGGAGCTGCTGTCAGGCGCTCTCCGGGTATTCCATGAACACCCGAGTGGAGACATCCACAACTTCAGGTAACCGGTTCACGCCGGCCGTCTCCCCACCAACCGGCCTGCGCGCCGCGAGCTACTCCCTCCATGCTTTAGTGTTAAGTTGTGTGCTCCGGGCGTTGTGATGTTTGACTTTTGCCGTGCATCACTTCTTGCTACTTCTCGAGCTGACATCTGGTCTGGTGATGGACACTTGGAGTATTTGTGTTAAAATGGCATGGTTTATCACTGGCGTGATTTAATTTTATTTTGCATGTGTCCGTGTATTTTATCATCAAAACTATACAATATATTATGGCTTTCTGCTGTCACGTGTTGCAATACGCGGGTATGTACTTACTTCTCTTTGTGTGCTTTTGTCAGATGGCATCTGTAATAATTATTGTCTCTACATATAATTATTTTTTAATACTAATAATATTTATTTTAAAATAATTATAATTCCAAATGTGCTATCATCCCAGTTCTAACAGAATATGAAAGTTTGTTATGTATACCATTATATGCCAGGCGGAGACAATTGTGTTCATTTTTCTAGTCTTGATTGTTTGTTTTTATATTATTTTATTTGGAGCATTTAGGGGTTGTCAATACAGCATGCATTTTAGAAAAATAAATACTAATTAGGTTGGGTTTTTAACCTTAAAATTTCTTTGATAAAATATTTGAGTGAGTAATTTCTTGTAAAATATCATAAAAAACAAAGCTTTATTAGTTGATTGGTTTAAAATCTACATCGTTGAGAATATTCCTTACAGTTTCATAAATGGCTCTTCCAAAGAGATTAATTGTTCTTTCATTGTCGATTATATGAGTTTCTGTAGCTATATTCATATTAATACGTATTGTTTTATAATGGTTATATTCAGGTAGAACATAGGTTCTCAATGTGGTTTAATCCCCTTGTGGGCGTTGAGACGTATTATATGTAACGTCATAGGGAAGACCTCGGATTCACGTTCTTTCTGCTTTGTGTGTATTTTCACGGTCACCGAAATCTAAAAATATTTTTTCTTTTCTAGGCTCATCACGTTTAATCCGCCGTAGCTCGACAACACCAAAAAAAATTAAACTTTTTTCCCCCAATGAAATTTGTTGATTGATTATTGGCCAAAACAAAATTTCCCAAAAAGGTGTTTTGATTCCCATCCGGGTGGGAGTTAAATTTCCCCCTTTTTCCGCCCTCCATAAAAAGCAACAACTTCCTTTTTAATTGGTAGGGGAGTTTTCAAAATTTAAGGTTATTAAGAACCCGGGAATGTTTGTCTTTTTAAAATAAAAAAAATCTCAGACCAAAAGCAACAAATAAAATTTTAAAATGTGGTTTTAATAATTTTTATAAAAGAAAAATTTTTCCCTAAATATAAGAATTCTTGGGGAAAAACCCTACTTTTTTTAAATTAATTTTTTTTTAAATTTTACCCAATTTTCAACGGGCTTTTAAAGCATTTTTTTTTAAAAAGATCTATATTTTTAATATTACCTAGACTTTTTAGTAGTATTAGATTTTTAAAAAGGGGAAAAAGGGTGGGCCATTTTTGGGAATTTTAACCCCGGGGTAATTTTTTAATGTTATTTTTGTCAACACGACCGTAAACAATTATTATTAAACACTTGTAAGTTTTTTATTCACTTCCAGAATAATTTCCAGTAATGATGAATGTTTAAGGTCTCTTTTGTGTTATTATTATTAAGTATTCTTTAGATTTTTAATTCTTTGCCTAGTCTACGAGTTTAATCTCGTATATTTTGTATCATCGATGGATATTTCTGTTTTGTCATATTTCTAGTCACTTTGCAGATGATTGAACGTTATTTCTCCCAATGTACTTGTTGATTGATTATTGGCCACGTCAAACAGCCTACAATTCACGATAACATATCCGGTAGCTGAGTGGACAAAGGTGTCGGATTCCCATCCGGGCGTCGTGAGTTCAATTCCTCTTCTATTAGCGTCCTCCATCATTGCAAAAGCAACAACTTCCTCTTATTATGATGGTAGTAGGAGTTTTTCAAATATTGTCAGGTTATTAAGCGAAGAAAAAATCTCAGACCTAAGCAACAAATATAATGCCAATGTGGTTTATCACAGTGCAATAGTTTTATCGAGGTATATCCACCCATAATGGTATAAGAATTACTAGTGAGTACCTACTTGTTTTAATTATGAAAAAACTGAAAACCTGGCATATTATAAGCATTTGTTATTTTAAAGACTCATTTTGACCTAGACTGAGTGTCGCTTAAGCCCTTTTTACACCAGCCCTTTTTTTCAGTCTTGATATTAAAAAAGTTAAATGAACTCAATGCTGAATCTAAAAAAAAAGTTCTGTTGTGGTTCCTTCTTTGGTACATGTAGTTTAAAACTATATTCAGATGACGGGTGCGGCTAGTCGGGGTGCTGTTATGTGATTGTAAAACTTGATGGACCTTAATTACAGGTAAATAGATTTGTGTAATTGTGATGGAATTTTTTGTATTTTAGGTTATTTTTTTCTGATTGGTTCTAGGTATTATGAAATATTGTCATTTTATTGTGAAAATACAAAAATATTTTATTACAACGCTAATGTGCTAGTCATTTATTTATTTATGTAAATGCATAAATACAGTATAACAAGGTATTAAAAAAAAACATAAAATAATGTAACAGAATGAAATTCAATTTTATATTATTTCAATGTAAGTGATTCAAAATATATTGTATTTAAAAATTAGTTGAAAATGGTGTGATTTGCATAAAATATTCTTTATCCTAAGATTATATCTAATAAATGTTATTTCACTGTAATATTATATTAGAATTGTTTTAGTCAATATTATTAGGATAAAAATAGATAACCGTAAACCGTATTAGCCCAAATATAACACACCCTCAAATATGGCGTCACTTATTTCTTTTAGAAAAGATTTAAAGAAATACACGATAACGTTAAAAAAATTTTCAAAAAGTAAGAAGTATGTTTTATTCAGACATGATTGATTTGTTGCGACTCTGAAATTTATTTACTGATTGCTCGATGAATCATTATTTTCCTCTTCCTATACAACATCATTCTCAGTCTTATCGAGAGAGATAGAAATACAACATTTCTCAAAACCTTTTCCCATAGATGTAAGATTAATTTTCTGTCAAGCTTTCAAGATCCTTTCTCCTGAGATTGGAATTTGTATGTTTTTTTTAGAAATATTTTACCTGTTGGTGTCAATGAGTGATTTCCAACTGAGAACCAATAACTGTACTCTTTTCATGTATTGTCTTTCAGTGGTTTGTCAACGACTTCATCCAAGCAATTAAAAAGTTTTTCCTCTTTCAATTTACATCAGATCCATATTCGAAGCTTCATTGTTCATTTTCACATCAGGTGTTAGGTTTCCTCGAAATTCACTAAGTACGAGAATGGCACAAGGTTTTTTAATACTTCAGGATGTTGTCTCCATACGACTTTCAACCAGTCTAATACCAACTCTTTCTACTGCTCCTTACAGAAATATATTTTAGGTAAAAAAAATAAAAATATTTTCAGGCTAATACGATAAACTTATTATGTTGTCTTTTTATAAACCTCAAAATATCCTTCATAAAATAATTGATCTTTTTTTTTCGAATGATGTGGACGATTTTATGTTATATATTTCATATTGTGTTTTAAAAGTTGCGAGTTTGGGATACTGGCAAATAAACCAAATGACTTTTACCTCAAATATTGACTGATTGCAAAAATACTGACAGGAATAAAACTTGTTGACTGTAACTCTGATGTTTTTGTATTTATTATGACTATGGTTTAAAGTCGCCTAATTTAAGTGACAGTTATTAGTAAATTCTAAAAACGAAAGCTTTTAATATTTGAGAAAAACAAAAGCTTTACAGGCCTCTACAAAAAAAAAACTGACGGCTTGATAGAGCTATTTTCTAAAGGTCAGACGACGTCAGAACTAGTTTAGTTGATCGCAGAGAATTTCATTAGCAATCTTTTTTTTCAAAAATATTTATTATTTCTACATAATATATAATTAAATGTAATGTTATTTGATTAAATTAGAACTGATACGCAAACTAATTTTTAAGTCATAGCAGATACTCAAAAATGATTTTTTTAAATATTGGCATTTTCCGAGCATCCGTTATTCAAAGCTGGCAGTACATTTGTTAATAAAGGAGGTTATAAAACCACCCAAAGGTATATTTGAATGAAATTGTGAAGCCACCCCTGTCAACAATAAAACAAAATACAAAGTTAAATTTCAATATTATACGAGTATAGAGCCAATAGGGTCCATTCCGGACATAAATAGTATATATACCAAAGATTCATTTCAAATTGTACCAGTCTGAAGATGCCTGTTATAAGCTAAAACCAGTCCAGAGTTAATACAAAAATAGTGGAATAAAGTAAAACCATTGGTATTATTAAACCATTCATAAATAATAAATATGGTTATTTAAGTTATGTATTCAATGAGCCATAAAGCTATTTGCTCAAACAGTGTGTGATTTTAGATTATTTATAGTGAATTTGTTATTTGACGGGTACTAGTGGTTTCTGCTGATTGTCGAACTAACCATACATAGATTTCAGGTCAGTTGGTAAACGAGGTGGTATGACTTGTTAGAAGTACTTATCCATTGAGGATTTAAATGAGGAGGCCACATTCGAGGGTTTGAATATTGCGGATTTGATACCCGCATACCATTAAAATTTATTTATGTATTCAAGATCAACCATACATTCAAACTTTGCAAAAAACATATATCCCTAAAAGGGCGCTGTAAAAATAAAGTTCTTATTTAAATTTACTTAAAATATTTCCTAAATCCTTTAAAAATTACCCACATCATGGGATAATTATGTTTTCTATTGCGCTGGCAACATCACTGCATATCGAAAATGTATGGAAAAAAGTTTTTTGTCACGGAAATTTCTTACCAATTGAAAATTTTCATTATGCGTAGTCTGTTTTTCTATGGTGTGTCGTACAATAAATTTGATGCTATCCAAAGTCAACAATCATCAGCGTGCCCGTGCTTCTTCCCGGAGATCGAAGTACACACTTAGAGATGGTAGATATTCCTGTCCCAGTGACATTGTACCTGTGACTTTGCGCTCGTTTGATTTGGAACTCGTTTGAAAAAAGGGGGGCGTAATCGGTACTTACTGCACAGGGCGCAAGATGTCACGGTACCAACCCTGCATTATCATTTCATACATGGCTGTTACTGGGTCTAAGTGTTGTGGAAAAATAAACTAGATAAAGAGAATAATATAATTTATTTTACTATCCTAATTTTTTTTGGCACATGTACCATTTTTGATGAAAAAAATTTGAACATCACAGGCATATTTGACAAGCTAGATTTGGCAGATTGTAAAGCATCCATAAATGTGAATTATTTTGATCATTAAGATTTTTTATGGTGCTCACCCTACCATTGCAGTAGTTATCAAAATGTCCCCTTAATTTTACTGTGGCAAAAATACTAAGTAAAAAAATATCATTCTGTAAGTTGTTAATGCCTGCATATTTTTTACCAATTAAATGTGAAAAAGGAAGTGCTTTAATAAATAAAAGCTAAAATTGAAATTTGTGCTTTAATAGGTCACATATATCTGTATCACCTTCTTTTTCTAAAATGTTTTTTGGGTACCTGTTTCTTGAATAACTCCTCTCAATTATTTTTATCTAAATAATAAAATAATTATTCATGTTTCCAGCGCTTTATTTTTGATCATAGGTCGTTTTTGGTAATCCATCCTTGTGTTATAATAATAACTCTAGAAATGCTATGGAAAAAGTCAGAATTGAAATATATCATTTGTTTACAACGGGTCGACTCTCAAACTGACACAAAAAAATTTGTATCTTTTATGGCTCGCATCTGTGAAAATATCCACGCACCATCTTTGTGGCCGAGCTGTAAGATCCTTGGTTCTGGGCCCAGAAGTGGCGGGCTCAAAACCTGGTGATATGCAAATTTGTTTTATAGTGAATACCGCACGAGAGTCCCAACTGCTACCAAGCGTCTAGAGCCAGTGAGACTATGGCATCCCTAATTTGGGTATGTTGTGAGGCTGAAGGCAGTAGGGAGGGAAGGGAGATGGGGAAGAGGAAGGTTCGGAAGTGCCTGGCTATTCAGATCTAGTCACCAAACATGTCTAAAGCCATTTCAAGCAACGTTTGGTGGTCTTTCACGAGGGCGATACTTAGAGTATCTACCACTCTGGAACGTGCATACATATATTATATCCCCAATCGTGGTATGTTGTGAGGTTGAAGGAAGTGAGGAAGGAATGGAGATGACGAAGGATAGAGGAAGTTTAAGAAGTACCTGACTATTCAGATCTAGTAACCAAACACGGCTAAAGCCATCTAGTTTTCAGAATTCGAAGCAAATTTCATAATCAGAAATACAACCCGAAGAGGGGTGGCGTAGTCATCTCGTGAGATCTTGCTTATTAAAGCGTTTTCATGACATAGTCTCAAGTAATTTGTTTTTGGTAATACTTACACAAAAGCGTAAGTATTCATAATATTTCAGTAATCTTTATCTAAGATATCGCACAAAACTCTCGTTCGGGGTTACATTAGAACTCCCGTTTGAAACTGGAGTGTTTAATAGGATCGCTAAATAATATACAGGTAATAATAAGTACTAAGCTTAAATATGAGAAAAACCTTTGTCCAAGGCTGAACCCCAGAAGACTCGGCAGAAAGTGAAATAGGTTATGAATGTATTTAATTTATTTAATTATATACGCCCTCATGGGCTTTTACATAACAGTGTAATATATAACATAAAATAATAGTGACATAAAAATAACATAGAGTAAATGATTAGCACCCAAAAACATAAGTAAGCCAATGGAAATATTATAATGCAATAAATTAACAGTAGTATGTTTGAAAGAGGTATGCTATTATAGCCTTCTTGTAACTAGATTCAGTGCAGTTGAATATATCTACTATTTCAGCGAAAGAGTGAAAGTAAGGAGGTTTCCTCAAATAAGTATATTATCTATCAAAGATTTTCAATAAGAATAAAAATTTCCTAAGAGTTAATTGCTTTTTGGAACCTTCGCAAACAATCTTTTATTTTAATTGAATCGGTAAAAATAAAAGAGCTCAGTTTGAATATGTACTTTTAAAATTTATTTATTGTTTTCATTCACAAAAAATATTAAAGTTTGACAGAAGTTGTGACATAATATCAAAAAACGACAGTGTAAAATAAAAAATACCTAGATCAATTTAATGTGTTAAAATTATTTATATATTTTCGTAGAAAGCATTCACTTTGTGGTTTGACATATTTAATAAAAATGCACCAACTTATACCAACGCTGATGTACGGCAGAGGCATGGACTGGCAGATGAAGGATGAAAGTAGAGTGAATGCTGTGGAAATGAGATCCCTGAGACGTATGTGGGTAAAACCATGTATGACCGTGTTAAAAATGTGAATATCCGGAAAGAATGCAAGACTGATGTAAACGTAATGAATAAGATCAAGAAAGGGACGCTTAGATGGTTTGGGCATGTAGAGCGAAAGAACGAAGAAAGGTGTGTGAAAAGAATATATGATGCGAAAGTGAATGGAAAAAGAAGTCGAGGACGTCCGAGGAAGACATTTATTTATAAATTAACGGACTAAAGTTCAATTACAAAAAAGACAAAACACGAAATGGAAAAAAAGCAACAGAGAAAGAATAGCACTAAATGCAGCGATGATAAAAATAGGACAAAATAAACACAAGAGAGAACATTCAAACCATGGTCTAGTCAAAGTTTTGGTAGAGTTGTAAAGAATGACAAAAATCATTTAGACTGCTATCAAAAATGTCAAGACCATGTCATGAGTTCACAAGTCTTGACATTCTGGACATTGGAGAATTATACCCATAATTAGTATAGTGATGATTGAGGAACAGTAATTTATTGTTTATGAGTCTACGGCACAGAATGTTGAACTGGATAAGTTGGACATGAGACGATCAAGTGCCAAGACAGAGTTTTATGGCGGTCCGTCCTCTCTGCCTAGCCCTGCGGAGAAACGGCATGATATATATATATATATATATAGTTAGTTATTATTTCATTTGCGTAAAATTATTTATTATTGTGATTAACGTTGAAAATAAAACATTGGGTTATTTTGTTATCAGCTCGTGCAAGCCGAGTTCGAATTGCGCAGCTCACGGCGGGTACGGACGAATGCCCCCCTCTGGTGAAGGCAGTGCCTAGTGACGTCTTCCTCCGCGGCCCCGAGTTCGTGGCCTGCTTGGGACGTAACTGACTTTGGCTTGAGGTTTCGAGTTTATCTTGGGTTTTGCGTTTGCCTTGGTCTGTGGAGTTTGTTCCACCTTAGCAGGGACGTTGAAGTTCACGTTGAAGGCTAGATCTACTCCTTCCAATAAGGCGTCGGAGATGGATTGGACCGCTGGGGGGATGGGTTCAACCGCCGCTTCTGGGGGGATGCCGACATTATCATTTGTGCCAACAGCTTGGTCGCTGAAGATCGCCTGAAAATAAAATAAAGTCCAAATATAAAATGATATTGTCAAATTCAAATTAAAGCAAACAAAGGAGAGCGATGGGCGGAGATGGCCGAGGTAGCCATGTAACCTTGGAGTGACGATATAAGAAGGTATAGCTAAACGTTTTTACCCAACCTATACAAACTTGCGATAAATCACTTTCTCTAGGTTTTTACGTCGTAAACCGTGAGAGAGAAAGAGATACAAGACAAGTTCTCAAATAATATAGCACCACCTTTCGGTATGTAAGCATGTTCTCCGTTTCCCGCATCTCCGGCGACTCCGCGCACTACGTTTTGATATGCGACATAACTCAACGGTTTTTAGGACATATGCTATATTTTTGATTATACCAATACTGTGAAAAAGTGGTTATACAAATAAACAAAAACATTGTATCGACATGCTTTTTTTTTTTTACAATAACTCCACACAGGAAGCCCTAAGGGAAATAATTTTCCTCAGGGCCCATGTCATCTTTGGGGATGCTGTGTAGAGGTCTTTTTGAGAAAAGGAAGGAGTGAACTTGGGTCTTGAAGAGGTCCATGTTGAAGGAGGGAGGAAACACAGAGGCCGGCAAATTGTTCCATAGCCGAGCTGTTGAACATAAGAACGAGTCGTAAAACCGACCCGTTCTCATGTATTGAATGTCAACCGTGTACAAATGTTGGGCGCGCGTTTGGCGAGTTCCCCGACTATGCACCGGTGCCGAAGGGATCAATGACGCAAGTTCCTCGGAGTCTCTTCCATTGAAATACCTGTAGAACAAGGACAGCATTCCCACCTGACGTCTGTACTCCAAAGTTTGCAATCCGTTTATTAAGATAAGAGAATCTATCAAACGGACTGCTCGTTTCTGCACAGAGTCAAGGGTTTTTTTCAGGTATTTAGGGGCTCCAGACCAGAGGTGGCTGCCAAATTCAACAGGGGGGCGTACTTGCGATTTGTACAAGGTTAGGAGTTGTGTACTATTGAAGTATCTGCGGGCCCTGTACAACACGCCCAACTTCTGAGAGGCTAACTTTACTCTGGCTTCGATGGAGCCCCGGTGCCTTAACTGGTCACTTAAGGTTACACCAAGCATTTCAGTGGAAGGTTTGGTGGGAAGATCACTTCCGTTGAAGGAGACTAAATTATCATGGCCATGAATGGATGTATAAATTCCCTAGCCCTAGTCCTAGCCACGCCCGAGTCACGCATCATCAATACTGACTGTATATTATTGCTCTGAGGATGTGATAGAACAGGGACGCCTTCAAGAAGCGATGATAGGACAAGACGAAGAAGAAGGTGACGATGACAAATAAACTAATAAAGATTGATTAAATAAAAACACACGTTATTTTAATCCACTTTTATTTTTGTATATGTCTACTAGTTTCGATTCAGCTGAATCTTCATCGGGACTTAAAAATATACTAATTAGTATACTATTAGTGTACTATATTTTTAACCATTAGTATATTTTTAAGTCCCTCTGAAGATTCAGCTGAATCGAAACTAGTAGACATTTACAAAAATAAAAGTGGATTAAAACAACGTGTGTTTTTATTGAATTAATCATGGCATAAAGATTGCACTGAATACTCACTGTGAGAACAATAACAAGAACGATGCACTTGAAGATAGACATTTCAACTAGAAGTGTTACGACGTACGAGGTGTCAGAATCACCAAATTACCCGTTATATACTGTTATGTACCCCTCTAAACATATCTAATAGCAGCGATATTGTCAAATCATCACGTACGATTCTTTATCGCATATGCAATATAACATTGTCACGAAAAAAACTGCATGGTTTGAAGAAGTGAAAATATCGTTATCTGGGCTTTTAATATGCTGACATTAAGTTCATGTCATTATTAAAATACGTGCTGGTTTTTGTACCTACATAGGAAATAAACACTCCTAATGCGCTCTGTCTAGGCCCAAGCAGGCGCCGTTTGACTCAGGGCCGGGCCTGGCTATACCTAAAAGCCTAAGTTCAACGAACTTAAAATATTTACAGCATCATACTTGATTCTTTGTCCCGCAGAAGGCAATTGGCGAGAACGAGACGGGAACAGCTATGGCAACGAGCGACATGTTTTTACAATACCTTTGCAAAATCTATATAAATACTTACAGCTTCTGGATTATTTCTTTATTTAATTATATGCGGCCAAGAATGTGGGCTTTAACATATAAAGGCACATTTAACAGTGCAAAAGTGTTGGTGTTTGAAAAAGAGAATACGAAAACGCCGTGTATTTAGGAAGTATGTTTACGGGAGGCGGAAAGGCTGATAAGGATATTGAAAGAAGGGTGAATGCAAGAAACTCCATTAATGGAGGACTGAACGCTGTTGGCGCAAATAAGAAATTGTCTAAAGAAGCGAAGCTAGCATTCCACGATGGAGTACTTATACCAACCCTGGTGTATGGCAGTGAGGCATGGAACTGGCAGAGGAAGGATGAAAGTAGACTGAATGCTGTAGAAATGATATCCCTGAGACGTATGTGCGTAAAACCATGTATGACCGTGTTAAAAATGTGGATATCCGGAAATAATGCATGGCTGATGTAAGTGTAATGAATAGGATTAAAAAAGGTACGCTTAGATGGTTTGGATATGTGGAGCAAATTAACGAAGAAAGGAGTGTGAAAAGAATGTATGACGCGAAAGTTAATGAAAGAAGAAGTCAGAGTGATCAAGTGAATCAAATACTTGAGCCAGGCCATGTCAAGAATCAGAATAACAGAAGAGCATGTACAAGACGATGTATGAATGTGAATGAAGCAAGAAGTGTGTGCCAAAACAGAGTAGTATGGCGGTCTGTTCTCTCTGCCTACTCCTGCGGGGAAACGGCGTGATGGTTAGTTAGTTAATAAGTAATAATTATTTGGTCACACGAAAAAATGTGAATGAGTAGTAAACATAAGGATTCCATACATTGTATTTGTTTGATTAATATTGTTTGAAGATAAATATGATATTGTAGCCTTCTCGTATTTCGTATCTACATTCCGTGCAGTTGAATACATCAGCCACCTCTGCGTGCGTATTACCAACTACATGCAATCTAGGTACAAGCGAGTATCTGAAAGATTTAGTCCTGATATTTTTGGTAGTTACATAGAATTTTATTTTAGCTATCGTTGATATATAAGGCAATAAGGTTGAGTAAATTGAGACTGTCTATAACAGTATTGACAATTTGTCAAATAAAAGTCAAGGCGAAAATATTTCTTCAATCTGAAAGTCCACCAGCAATGAAGAGCGAACGAACAATTAAAATGAATTTAAACAACAATAACTCGTGGTGGAATTCCATTTTCATATGAATTTATTATTTCCACTTTTTTTTTTTGACTGGACCGGTTCCACCGTGCAACAGGCATCTTCAGGTAACAAGTAACTTTCTGGTTAAGCTATTAAACTTTCAGTACTTAGGCCAACAAAAATAAGTAGCTATCATTGTATCCATCCCATCATTTGACGGCCTACATGGTCGAGTGGTAAGACGCTCGACTACGAATCCAAAGGTCGCGGGTTCAAACCCGGCGTGCGCCAATAACTTTTATTTAATTAATATGTGTCATAACTTACTCTGAGGTCATAACACATTTAATTCATATAAAAATAATAACAAGTATATTTGCGGCACGTTCCAGAGTGGTAGATACTCTAAGTATCGCCCTGGTGAAAGACCACCATTCAGAATCGAAACGTTGCTTGAAATGGCTTAAGCCGTCTTTGGTGACCAGATCTGAATAGCCAGGTACTTCCCAACCTTCCTCTTCCCGATCTCCTTCCCCTCCCCACTTCCTTCAGCCTCACAACATACCCAATTTGGGGATGCCATAGTCTCACTGGCTCTAGACGGTTGGGAGCAGTTGAGACTCTTGTGCGGTATTCATGTAAAAAAAAAAAAAATCCCGACGGTAGCCATTACGGATGTCTTATGGCAAAGTCTAGCTAGAATGAGAACTTCCTAACCTTCCTCTTCCCCATCTTTTTTCCCTCCCACTACCTTCAGCGTCACAACATACCCCAATTAAGGATGCCATAGTTCCACTGGCTCTAGACGGTTGCCAGCAGTTGGGACGAATCACTATAAAAAATAAAAAGGTATAATTAAGTGAATTATGGGCACTGGTGAAATATACCTAATAAGTGTAGTTTATGTTACACCTTTTTACACTTAATCAACAAACGGAAACGGTAATAAAACTGCAGAAAATACTTAAATACTGGTTTAGTCACGTCACACAAATCAAAAGGAACATAATGAGTAAATCGTGAAGGACCGTAATCAGAAGAAAATTTCAATCTTTTGTATGTATGAGAAATTTTACCATCGTGCGTGACAGAAGACGGCTAAGCATAATAATAGTATCAGTTAAATTAATTCTTATTAATTTGTAATGTGGGCAGTTGGTTTATGGTGTGGACAGAAAAATATTTGAAGTATTTACTGTTAAGCTACTTCTTTTCAAAGACAGTCAAATCACCGAGTTACACCGTTCTTTAAATTTCTCGAAACGGTTGCCAGGGGTTGACCTCCCTCCGGATGATTGATGCGTCCCGCTAGGAGGGGAGGCTGTCACGAGGAAGGGTGCTACACCGCCTCGCGCCCTCACACCCCCGCCACCCCGTGACACGATCTAGTAGAAAACAATCCAATCTATTGAGGCTATTAAAATCATGAGTTCTTCCCCCTGAAACGTAATCAGGAGGGAGGATTGAATAATGTTTTATTTCTGCACCATTTAAGTGCACTAAAGTTAAACGTTTGTGAACTGAACCATGGCACAAAACAAACAAAGGCATTCACAAAAAATACCAAATCTTTGTGAGATCAACAAACAATACTGTTTCTATATCGAGGCACTGTACCTGCATTGTGCACGTGGAAGAAATTTCACGCAGAGCTCAACAAATTAAAGAGTGCGGTTGGCTTTTCGTAAGCTCGCAGCTTTGCCGAAGTTGTTTGGGAAGTTGACAATCCATACACAGGCGACTGGTAATTTTTTCCGGATGACTTCGCCTCCTATCAAAATGGGTATCAGTCGTCAGCCGCATTCTTTCGTTTGTCAGACTTTGACATTTTATTTGTTTATGGGCTTAAATTATCAGAATGTGATAGTTGTGTGCTAAATAAGATTTGAATTTTAAAATAACACCGTTCGAGTAAAGGATCACTGAGGTGGTATTTAATATGTTTTTTTTTCAATGATTTTTTAAAAAATTTTTGACAATGGTATGTTGTGAGGCTAAAGAGAGTAGGGAGGGTAAAGAGTTGGCGAAGAAAAAGTTTGGGAAGTACCTGGCTATTCAGATCTAGTCACCAAACATGAATAATAGCATTTCTATTCTGAATAACGGTCTTTAACTAGGGCGATACTGGTAGCATCTACCACTCATTTATAGCAAAATATCTTTTCACCACTAAAAAAATACCACGAATTTACATTTGCAAGCGAAACATTTCAGAATTACTATACGCTACGTGACGTTTGATACAGTATCTACTCTTTTATATTAGAATATACGTTATATTAGTAGGTACCGACTGTATAGATCATTTATTTCACAATTATTTTGTCATTAATTTCGCAATATTATATACAATGTTACTGGCAGTTTACCATAGTATTTATCTTTTTTGCTCCTACTTGAATGGGAAAATTTATTTAACACACAATTCAAACACTGTACAAAATATAACCCATTAAAAGCAAATAATTTTATCGTGTGTAACTTTAAAAGGTGAAATTTCCGCCCGTTTAACTTCATCCTGACACCGTTCGCACTCACTCAAATGATTGGCGCTGTGTGCCTTCCCTCGGATTCGGCAGCGGCGTGCGGCGCTATTTGGTCGAGGGTAAGTTGCGGCTTTGCAGTGGCTGATTTGATGTAGCTATTAATTTGACAATCAACACCTAGTCTAGAATACTTTGGTTTTTGCATTTGACAATAGTAAAACCGATGTACGAGGCCTGTTCAAAAGAAAAGGTGAATTTTAAATTTTCGCGGGCTGCGTACATTCGATTATCGATTTTTTTTTGTTTTGTTGGTACACATATGTTTATCATATGTTAGCATTATCAGCCATTTTGGATTAGTGGTTTATTTTTGACAACTGGAAAGGTTAGTCACGTTTTTGTGTGTTCTTCGATTTTTTACTTTTGAAAAAAAATGGATCAAGGAATATGTATTAAATTTTGCGTTAAAAACGGAATAAAGTGCTCCAACGCACTTAAAATGTTGACTGTGGCATTCGGCGAGTCTACATTGTCTTAAAAAGTGTTTATAAGTGGTACAAGCGCTTTACAGAAGGCCGAGAAGATGTTAATGACGATGAACATCTTGGAGTTGTGGAAAAACAAATCATGGATTTTATTCTTTGATCCATTTTTTTCAAAAGTAAAAAATCGAAGAACACACAAAAACGTAACTAACCTTTCCAGTTGTCAAAAACAAACCACTAATCCAAAATGGCTGATAATGCTAACATATGATAAACATACGTGTACCAACATACCAACAATAAAAAAATCAATAATCGAATGTACACAGCCCGCGAAAATTCAAATTCACTTTTTCTTTTGAACAGGCTGTATATAGTAAGCTAAATTTTGCGATATTTTATGAATCTCTAGTCCGTTTTGAGTGATGGCGATCAATTTTTTGTAAATTATGTATTTTATTAGCTATTTTACATAAACATTAGTGCGTTTAGAGAATTAAAAATATCCAACCCGATGCCCACAAATTTGTTTGCGAATATTTTAATTGTTCATTCAAGTTTTGTCACAAATATTATTATGAAGGCCTCCACAGTCGAGTTGTTAAAGCGCTTGACTACAAATCCAGAGGTTATAGGTTCAAATCCCGGCGTGCCCAAATAAATTTAATTTAATAAATATCCAAATTGAATGCATATAAAATAATATATAGTATATTCGCGGCACGTTCTAGAGTGGTGGATACTCTAAGTATCGCCTTGGTGAAAGACCACCATTCAGAATCGAAAAGTTGCTTGAAATGGCTTGAGCCGTATTTGGTGACCAGACTGAATAGCCAGGTACTTCCCAACCGTCTTCTTACCCATCTAATTCCCCTCCCCGCTACCTTAAACTTCACAACATACCCCAATTGGGGATGCCATAGTCCTACTGGCTTCAAATTGTTGAAAGCTGTTGGGACTTTTGTGCGCTGTTCACATAAAACAAAAAAAGAAGTAAAAAACCAGGACTGAAATATTGACTGCAACAAAAAAAAACTATCAGTGATTTATTTGTTTTTTTCTCCTCGTTTTCTCTGGGGATGCAAAGGTCTTCGGCGCTTTTCGACTGCACGCCCCTGCTACCCAAACACGCGTTTTCACGCGATGCGGATAGCAAAGGTAAAATCACCGAACGTTTTCCAGAAGCTCGCCGAAGCGGGCGAAGCGGGAAGCAGACATCGGGGGGCAGACGAGGGGCTCATTCACTCGCCTGTTACTCGACATTAGGGGGCACTGTGCAGTAGGGATGGTTGATATCTGAAATTAGGTTATCACTGAGGTTCCAGTTACCGGAGACCGAGGGGGGCGGTTATTTATCCAGTTACTTTTGTAACCGGTTATTGGTACCAGAAAGGTTCATTGGTAAGCTATATTTTTCTGAAAATAAGGAACCGGTTCCTCTCTTCAGATTTTTTTTTATTTAATGTGATGGAGGGGTGGTTTTATCCAGTGGTGGTTCGTGACATTTTAGTGTGCTAGATTGCTAAAATTAAAAAAAATACCGACGTTATTGATGTTGTTGTAGAAAATGTTTTTTTAAATGTACGATGATTTGGTGATCCACTACACGGCTTGCTGAAAAATCTTCATACAAAATTTAAAAATAAATACAAAAATCGTTTTTGGCCAAAACAACTTCAATTATGTCATTTTTTCAATCTCAACACTCTTGCACACTAAAAAGTTACAAGTCGCCACTGGTTTAGCAATATTCTGAGACTTTTTGTGAAAAAGAACCGGAACCGACTTAACCATTTCAACAGAAAAGCACCGGTTATTTCCTGATATTTGCGTTTTGAGCTTCGGTCACTTATGTCTGCTAAGCATTTTACCAAAAATAGGAACCGGCTCCAAAAATAACAGGTTCCTCGAAGAAATTAACAATATCGACGGTTCCGGTGACCGGGACAGAAATATTGAACACCTCTACTGTACAACACTGTACATTTACAGACTGCTGTTTGTAGCTGTGGTGTACGCTCGCAATCCGCTACCCCCACAAGTGGAAAGTAAACAACGTACTGAAGTGCCGCACGAGTGAATACTTGGAAGCTAGATGGCTGTTTATATTTGTAACCAGGGCCGGTCCTGTGCAGGCGCAATTGGAGCAGTCCGCTCCAGGCGGCGAATCGCCAAGGCGCTAATAATACCTAATCACAGTGCTTTATATAATTATATGATATTACTTTTTTTAAACATACCATCCATGGACGGCAATTGAACCCGTAAGTTCCCAGCCCGACGGCGAAGAATGCAAACCCGCTCCTCTTAATTTATACTTGATACGAGTTGGTACCAATCTTCTGTTCGAACGAAAACATTACCTGCGCCAGGCGCCGTTTGACTCAGGGCCGGGCCTTTCTGTAACTATGCATGGCGGATACAGGTATTATGCCTGTCCGGGTGCAATAAGCTGGAGGGCGGTATCGACTGCAGGGAAAGTACAATGTCAACGGGTAAACGCCGGGAAATGGTTACAGTTTCCCGAATTTCCGCATTTTTTCTACGAGCCTTATTATTAACTTGCGAGTACCTACCCGTGATTCACGACAGGCGGCTCTGCATTATGTTTCTACGTCTACAAACAATTATTTTGATAATTCGCCCATTCAAATGCTGCACAGACTAGGTATAGGTCTCCCAATCAAAGTTGAGGCCGGGACAGTTCTCACACAGATACACAGCTTACGTACAGCGTGTTCCGTTTAAAGCTTAATTTTTCTTTAAACAATTACTGATTATTTCACACTTCAGAAATCGAAGCCAAAGCGTGTTGAAGTCAGTTATATAAAATTTGTTTAACATTTATGTTGTTTTATTTCATTGTAATAGAAAAACTGAATGTTATCATAATACAGTTCTCAATAAAGGACTGAATTTAAAGGAGTATTAAAAAAATAATGAAAGCTATCCAGTAATTCGTAGTATTCCCCGATTTGAGACATTCTCGAGCACGAGCATAGATGCTAATTACTGTTTCTTCAAAACAGATTATAATTATATTTTCAACAACACCCGGTCGAACTTCATGAATAAGACACGCTGTAGGTGCACTTTCAATTTACTAGAAGAATCATCGTAAACACTTGCTGTCCCTTTTCCACTAGTGACAATAAGTAGGTGTAAACAAGACAAAGGACTTTTTATTTATGACGCATCGTAAATACATCGCCACTGGAGCGTGTACCGATAGAAAATACATCTATTGCATTGTTTGTTTCAACTTTGGTTGAGTTACCTATAATAAGTATGTGTAATGGCCTAACCAGTTACGCCCATGTGCAACTTACCCATGTCACTAAACAAATTATGGTTCATTTATTGTAATGTTGTGTTCTACCGTCGCGATGACGGATAAAGCCAATAAAAGTGAAAAAATTGTAATTAACGAACTTTTAACATTTCTTTTCAATAAAGTGGATGTGCTAGACGAAATTACAATCGTGCAAATTTGTTCTACGCATTTCAACGACGATGAAGTGGAATTGTCTAAGGATCTCCTGTATTCAGAGGTTGAAGACAGAAGAATATTCAGGAAAGGAGACGGTAAGAAGGCAAAAAACTTATACGATATGATTAAAGTAATTAAAGAGACTGAAGTCACGGATATGCCAACTTTCGTGGCTAAAAATCTGCATAAATTACCGCCGGTAAATTTCGATAATGTCGACATAACCTCACTTTTAAAAGATATCGTATCTTTAAAAACAGAGCTGTTTACAATAAAGGCTCAAATGTGTAAACAGAGTGACGTAAATGAGCTACAAGAACAGATGGCCCTTTTGAGGAACGAAGTCAAATCCAAACCGAATTCTGAAAATGTCAACAACACAAAACAAAGTGAAGAAATACCCTCTAATAATGTCGAGGTCAAAAAAATCTGGCGATAATACGCACACGGAACAAATGACGTATTCACGTGTAGTGGTAAATAAACCATCTAATGCAACTCAGGAACCGTTAGACAAGGGCCCGCGGACCTATCCTAAAACAATTCGCAACTACCAGAATGATGAAAATACTGACTTCAC
This sequence comes from Drusus annulatus, assembly GCA_022651775.1. Classification (NCBI taxonomy): domain Eukaryota; kingdom Metazoa; phylum Arthropoda; class Insecta; order Trichoptera; family Limnephilidae; genus Drusus; species Drusus annulatus. The sequence goes on along the minus strand of JAGWCC010001027.1, from coordinate 166,373 downwards.
AATGGTGAAAAAAGTAAGAAAACGTACAACGAATAAAAATTACAAAGGAACAGGGACCCGTGGCAAACGTAAAGGCAGCTGCCCTAAGAACGGCAATATACGTTTCAAAAGGTTTGACACTGAAACTAGTGTTGATGAGCTGAAACATTTTATTTCTTCAAAAAATCAAGATTTCATCGATGTAGAATGGATTAAGCCATTCAAACCAACCCCATTCAAAACGTTCAAAGTAACAGTCCTCGCCCAAAAAATTAGCTTATTTATGGAAAAAAGACTTTTTGGCCTGAAGGAATAATGTTCCGTATCTTTAAAGAAAGAAATTACAACACGGAGAAAAGTTTTAACAATACTAAAAAAATGGATCCACTTAAAATTATTTCAGTAAACTGCAGATCTGTGAGAAGGACGGTGAAATTTATTCATGAAATATGTGAAAAACATGATATAGTTTTACTACAAGAAACATGGCTATTACCGAATGACATCAATTACCTTTCAGATATCCACTCAAAATTTTTCAAGCTTGGGCACATCTGCCGTAGATACATCTACTGGAATACTTAAAGGTCGTCCACACGGTGGAATCGGCATATTATGGCGCAGTACAATAAGGGTCAAGGCTATCGACTGCAACGACAATAGGTTAGCAGGAATAGAAATAACTCTGGATAAAGGATTGTTGTGCATTCTCACAATTTACATGCCAACTTTTTCTAACGATAATTTACCTGAATTTTCAAGATGCCTGGCAAAACTACACTCACTTATTGAAGACAAGCAATATACAAACTGCATTATAATGGGTGATTTCAATGCTGATCCAAGATCTTTATTTGGGAAGGATTTACTATCGTTTTGTAAGGAAAATAAATATCAATATATTGATGCTGAAAAATTGTCCGAAAAATCATACACCTATGTTAGTGATGCACACAACACAACAAGCTGGTTAGATCACTGCATAGGAACGGGCCACAATACAGAAGATGATCAAAAGTATATCGATACAGTACGACGTTGACTGGACAGATCACCGGCCCATGACAGTGTGTCTAGAAACAACAGGTCTGACCGCTACGGAGGAAAGGGCCCAGATAGATTTGAATCCTATAAAATGGAGAGCGCATAACATATCCCAAATCAAGTCCCTACTTTGCAACTGCTTCATTTCTTACAAATCGTATTGAATATAGTAGCTGCCTAGATCACTGCAAAAATAACGGGATGCCAAGACAGTTTTTTCACAAAAACGCCATCAATGAACTGTAAGAGAGGATCGTGGAGTCGTTAAGCAATGCCGCTAAAAACGCCTTTGAAAGTATGCAAAAAAAATAGCAGCACAGTGAGACATATTCCTGGCTGGAATGACAACGTTGCGATTCATTACGAAGCATCACGCAATGCACTTAAAAAATGGATTGAAAATGGAAAACCCGGATAGGCCCCTTGGCAGAAAAGAGGAAACAACTGAGAAGAAGAAAAATTCAAATATGAGTTGAAAAAATGTCAAAAAACAGCGGAACAGATAAAAATGGACAAGATTTCAGGGGGCAATTAAAAAATAAAGACTTTGCAGAATTTTGGCAAAACAAACAAAAATTTTGAAATCTAAAGCACAGATATCCACCCATATTGACGGGGGAATCAGACGCAGAAAAAATCGCCAACATTTTCATCTCTAACTTTGCTAAAAAAATATCGGTACAAAAAGGATCTACATTTTAGAAAAACCGCGAAGATGATGGCGAGAACATTATCGTTACTGCAAAATATGGTTAAAGCGGCTGTTAAAGAAATTAAAGCTGGAAAATCTCCCGGTTATGATAGCCTGAGCGTTGAGCATATCAAAAATGCCGGTGAAAAAATATACACGCTTTTAGCTAAATTATTTACTCAGATTCTCCAGCACATTTAACATGCCAAGCAATTTTCGAGAACAATTGTAGTGCCATTGGTTAAATCCAGACATGAAGATATATCAAGTTCATCCAACTATAGACCAATATCTCTCGCCACAATAATATCCCGAATATTTGAAAGAGTGCTACAAATTCAGATTCAAGACAAATTATATACATCCGACCATCAATTCGGTTTTAAGTATAAAACTGTCAACAGACATGGCAATACTTTCCATGAAACAAAGTATCGAGTATTATAAGGCAAGAAAAACAACGGTTTTTATGCTTGTTTTCTAGACCTAAGTAAAGCTTTTTGATAGGGTTTCGCATGCACTGGTTTGGAAAAAACTGAAGAAAAAAATGTGCCCTCTTCAATAATTAACATTCTGGCAATCTGGCATCATCAGCAAAAGAACCAAGTAATCTGGAATAATAAAATGTCAACATCCAGTAAACATGCGAAGCGGCGTCAGACAAGGGGAAGCTTATCACCGATTCTTTTAATGTCTACATGAACGATCTAAGCGAAAAACTTACCTCAGCAAACGTCGGTTGCCACTCGGGAAATACATGCATCAATAACATAGCGTACGCAGATGACATGGTTATTCTAGCACCATCTATCAAAGCCATGGAGGAAGCTGCTAAGGATATGCGAAAATATGCTGCTGAACACAACATGATTTACAACCCCACCAAATCAGTGTTACTAGTGTTTAAGTCGGGGAGCAGGACCTACTAAAATATTACCAGTCAGCCTTAATGGAACAAATATAAATGAGAAATCCGAGGTCAAATATTTAGGACATATTTTGACAGCTGAGCTCAAAGATGATGATGATATCGAGCGACAGAGAAGAGCACTGTGCATTAGAGGAAACATGATTGCTCGAAGATTCAACAAATGCAGCCGAGAAGCAAAACGGCAACTATTTAATACATATTGTACAAGCCTGTATACATCGGAGCTGTGGACAAATTTCAACCGTGCAACTTTAAAAAGAATGGAGGTACAATACAACAACTCGTACCGGATGCTTTTCGGGCTGTCATGGTACTGCAGCGCTTCAGAAATGTTCGCAGAAGGACGAGTTCTCGGTTTCAGAGCCTTAATAAGAAGACGTATCGCCAACTACCGAATAAGAATAGGCACGAGCGAAAACACTCTTGTGATGGCAGCACTGGACTTCTTGCAGGGCCCCGTTTATAAACAATGGAGTCATTTCCTGATGTCTTGAAACGAAGTTTAATTTTATTTCTTTATTGCTATTATTTATTACCATGTTATCATGTTTTCTATTTTTATTTATTATCTTTGTATTTTTTTCCTTATCTTTCTATGTATTATATGGAACTCATGGGATTGCACCACCCTCCCTGAGATCTGGAATAAACTATTAAAAAAAAAAAAAAAAAAAAAACTAAGCATTCATACCAATGTCCTATAGTATTTCTTAATTGCATCCTTTAATTTCGTTCTGTCTCTTAAATTATATCCTAACATCGCTTTTGAAAATTCTTTTAAACATGTATTATTCCATAGACCACATGTTTGGACTCTGATACTTTGAGTTTGACCATTAAGGTATAAAAGCAGAGCATTTCTGTAAAAACACTACCACCATTACTACTCTACTGCCATATTACCATTCCTATTCTCATCGCACTCCCGTGAAGTCGTAAACCATATTCAGTTAAAGGTTTAATAATTATAATACATACTATATAAATTCTTCCAGTAAATAGTATTCAAGACAAAGTGATTATATTTTATTCTACATCCCCGAACAAAAGCGCACTTTACCCAAGGAGCATTATGTCGGTCGCACAGCGATTATTACATGCGAGTATGGTTTAATGATGTTTACCGTTACAAAACTGTTTCCAAATTTAAAAAAAAGTTTATTTGAATGTTTTTAATAGAACTATAAAGTTATTGTTATTTATTTGCACCTTTTATAGCTATAATTACGATGTGGAAATAAAAATACTACCCATTGCGCTGTTACTTCCAATTTACATAGTACCTACACACTAATTTTATAGTTATACTATGGTTATTATCATTGTGAAATCTACTGTGATAATATTACTATGTAATTGTAAAACCTACGCTATATTTATATACTTGCACATACAATTTTTTTTAAAACTTTGTTTTTATGTTATATTCTTCTCATTTATTTTACTCCTTTATAAAACTAAAATGTATTATATGTAAAAGCCTTCAAGGCGTTAATGAAATAAAATAAAATAAATAAATGAATAAATAATAAATAAAGTTAATCACATGTTAAAAAGCATTTTGTCGTTAGATATTTATAATACACATTTTAATATTATTATTTATAATATATATTTCTAATGATTTAATAAAACAAATTTGTAACTTTATTCCACTTTTATTATTTTGACTGGACCGGTTTCAAACTATGACGGCCATCTTCAGACTAGTACAAGTGTTTGTTAACCTACGGCTTATACACTATTTTTGGGGATGTTAGGGGTAGTAAACAATCTAACATCCCCAAAATAGTATATAAGCCATGGGTTAACAAACCTAGTCTGAAGATGGCCAAAAAACTGTCCAGTCAAAATAATAAAAGTGGAATAAAGTTACAAATTTGTTTTATTAAATCATTAAAATGGAATTCCACCACGAATTAACAGTTTCAAAATTAGAAATAATATATTTCTAACTAACTAACTCATTATCTATCACACTGTTTCCCCAAAGGGGTAGGCAGAGGGGAAAAACCACCATATAACTCTGTCTTGGCACACACTCCTTGCTTCGTTCACATTCATACATCGTCTAATACATACTCTTCTGTTATTCTGACTCTTCACATGACCCGATTCAAGTATTCGATTGACTTGATCGTGCCATGTCTTCCTCGGGCATCCTTGACTTCTCTATATATCTTACAATGTCGATATAAGTAATTTCATGAAAATAAAATAATAGTTTTGTACAAGATTCTATTTTGCTTAGTCTAAGCATCATCAGAGTACAATATTAAACTGAACATAAAATTCAAAGTGTGCGGTTTAATATACATACAGAGGGAGAACACAATATAAAACAAAATAAGAGACCAGTGAGAAAACAATATAAAAACACTTAAAATTATAACATGCAACAGAGAGAAAGAGAGACAATATGAGATGAAAAAGGCAAAACGTCAACTGTGTAGGTGATTAAAGAATAATGAGAAATTTTATGAGTTAACAAGAAATATACCTAATATTGGACTACTAATAAAATCTGCTGTCTTATACAAAGTTATTATTTCGTTTTCGTTAAATATGTCAAACCACAAAGGGATTGCTTTCTACGAAAATATAAGTAATTTCATTTGATTAATTAAATTGTTCACAGAAGGGAGGCTAGCAGTCCACAGTGTAGTGTTTATACCAACCCTGATGTATGACAGTGGCAGAGGAGCGATCGAAGTAGACTGATAAGATCCTTGAGACGTATTTGTGTTAAAACCATGTATGACCGTGTTAAAATAGTGGATATAAGCGTAGTGAATAGGGTTAAGAAATAGCTTAGATGATTTGGACATGTCGAGCAGAATGGAGTGTAAAGAAGATATATGACGCAAAAGTGAATGTTCGAAAAAAAAAGACTGATGTAAGCCTAATGGATAGGATTAAGAAAGGGACGCTTATATGGTTTGGGCATGCAGAACGGATGAACAAAGAAAGAAGTGTAAGGAAAACAAGTGCATGGTAGAAGTAGTCCGAGGAAGGCAAGGCACGATCAAGTGAATCAAATACTGTCGGACAATGTGAAAAGTCAGAATAACGGAAGAGTACGCATGAGACGATGTATGAATGTGAATGAAGCAAAGAGTGTTTGCTAAGACATGATTGGATTGCGGTCTGTTTAGTGGTTTAGTTAATTAATTATGTAAACCACATTGGTGATTCATGCACAGACACGGATGCTGTTAGGTACCTAACGAAAATACACCAAACAATCCGCTGTAGGGCCGGCATAAAGCTAAAGTATTTACAAATTGTGATAAAATCTCTATTAATATTATGTTTTTGGAATATCTTTACATTTTAATCAACTTCCCTTAAATATTTGTTCCATCAATTTTAATTTTCTTTTCTCATCTTTTCATTAATGAACAAAATTTTCACAACTTATCACGAAATGATTCTTATAACAGGCAAATAAATATGTATCATAACACATTGAATTCATAAAAAAATAAAATATTGTATAATATACTCGTTAATGCCCCGCGTTCCAGAGTGGTAGATAATCCAAGTATCGCCTTGGTAAAGGCCACCATTCAGAATCAAAACGTTGCTTGAAATGGCTTTAGCCGTATTTAGTGACCAGATCTGAATAGCCAGGTACTTTACAATCTTCTTCTTTCCCACATTCTTCCCCTCCCCACTACCTTCAGTCTCACAACATAGCCTGATCGGAGATGTCTTAGTATCACTCTTAGAGTATATAGAGTGGTATCAATCAAGACAGTGTAGTCAGTTTTTGATGATTTTTACCTGACTCGGCGGACCTGGGCGTAGCAAAGACTAAGGCTAGGGTATTGATACATCCATTCATATGACATATTGATATAATTTTTTTGTTTATTCGTACAACCACTTTTTCACAGTATTGATATTGGCGAAAATATAGCATCTAACCTGAAAAACTGTTTAGTTGTGAAGTTTAGTGGCATAATAAAAAAAATGTGGGCGGAGTCCCGCGGTGACCAGGGAGCCCAAGATCATTGTGACAGTACGTAGAAGAGGAGTATTATATTTGTTGTCTCTTTCTCTCTCATGGTGTACGATTGAAAAACCCGGAGAAAGTGATTTATCGCAAGTTTGTATCAGTTGGGTAAAAATAATAAGCTCTCTCTCCATACATTGTTTCTCCAAGGTATCACTGCCTCTAGACGTTGGGAGCAGTTGGGACTATAAAATAAATTTTAAAAAGGCATCTGCCTAGTTAGAAACTAATGTTTACTGGGCCATAATGTATTCCCACTTGTATTGCAGCTTCCCCTCGACACACTTATTTGTATAGCTTGTTTGCATTTGGCTTATTTTTGAAAAATTGTATTGTTGTGTATTACCTTTGTATTAAATATTTAAAATAGTTATGTTTTGCATTAAAATATTTCGCCATGGAGTATTTTCCAAATATATTTAAATGAATTGTTGCTTTGAAAGAACATCGATAATTACAATAACTTATCTTTAAAAATCGTAATTTCTTATGAACCGAAATGAACTTTAACACCGCAGAAATAAATCCGTAACGACTACAAAAGTGAAATAAATTGTTTGTCAACTTTAAACAAACTGCAAAAGGGTCGCACCAATATCTAGTAGGCGACAATAGAATTTCAGAATTGTCGATCACTTTTCTTTGCTAGAAGGCAGTTCGCTGAGCTCTAGCCCCCTCGAAGTCGAGATATTAATGCAAAAAGTTTAAAAGTTAACCAAAAGAATCTTACTCAGGTAAAATCACTAACAGGGTTGTCACAAATTAAGTAAATTAGGTATTTTTGTTGTGAGTAGGTAGTTGTAAATCATTAAAAAGAATGAATGTTGTATATTTTTTTGTTTATTCAAATATACATTAATCAATAAGATTATTAAAATCTTATTTATAGATAAAAATATAAACGAATTAAATTATTAGTACAGAACATTTTATAATACATATTATAAAAATGAACTTCAGATTCCATCAACAAAATAGTTTACAAACAAAAAGTAAAAATAAAAAAATGTACGGTGATAACAGATGTTAAATCATTTTCTTAACCTTGGGTAAGAATATATGGAGAGATCAATTTTTTTTTTTTACCTATATAAATTTGCGATAAATCACTTTCTCTGCGTTTTTACGTCGTACACCATGAGAGAGAAAGAAGACACAAAAAAAATTCACAAAACATGACACCGCTTTTAAGTATTGTAGGGATGTTTTCCGTCCCGCGTTATTTTGTAAGGAAATTTCGAATGCAGATAATAATAACAGTGAACTTATATAGCACAGTTTTTGTGATATTTCACGTCAAGTGCGCTTCATACTTAATTAATTAAGCTAATAATTCTAACTAACAAGGAGAAAATAATATATAATATTTTCTCGTCTTTTTTTCATCCTTTGGAAATCTAAAAATAATTAAATAAATAATAATATTCCAATTTTGGCATAGCCCTGAATCTGAGGACGTAACCGAAATTATAAATATAACTAAGAGATAAACACTATTCTGTCTTTATCTGTTTGCCAACAATTTAGCGTTAGTATCATGAGAAAGAAAGAGACCGGGATACTTTCAGAAGCCGTACAATATGGGTATTCCCCCACTGTAATGGTTTCTTATGTGACAGCTAGTAAATATCTCTAAGTTAAAAATATTACGAATCCACTAAAACTCATTTCAAACGGAAGTTTATTATATTGGAACGAATAGTCCAAAGATTAAAAAAATTACATATTGGTGTAAGTTACTAGTTGTTTTGTAGGTTAGAATGTTAAATATTTGAGATCTAACTAAAAAGACGATTTTTATGGTACATACGTGTGAAAACTGTTTGTTTTTGGTCCTTTTGTGCTTCGATTGAAGCAACCAAGTATAGCACATATGGCCATGATGTTTTTGCTAGATATCGGACAAAAAAATAACTCAAGTTTTTTAACTATTTACGCACTTTTGACAGTCCGTTCGCCTGACACTCCAAACGTGAATGAAGTAAAAACCAACAACAACAATATCGGTGTTGTAGCCAAAAAAAGTTTTATTTTATGTAAGCGCAATAAATAGGGTCAAGAGAGGGACGCTTAGATGGTTTGGGCACGTAGAGCGAATGAACAAAGAAAGGAGTGTGAAAATAATATTTAAAAAGTCGAGGACGTCCGAGGAAGACATGGCACGATCAAGTAAATCAAATACTTGAATCGGGTCACGTGAAGAGTCAGAATAACGGAAGAATATATACGAGACGATGTTGTATGAGTTGTATGGCGGTCCGTCCTCTCTGCTTACCCCTGCGCGGAAACAGCGTGATGGTTAGTTAGTTAGTCTCACTTGACGGCCTCCATAGTCGAGTGGTAAGACGCTGGACTACGAATCCAAAGGTCGCGGGTTTAAACCAATAATTTTATTCAATTAATATGTGTCACAACACATTTAATTCATATAAAAATAATAAAAAAGTATATTTGCGGCACGTTCCAGAGTGGTAGATACTCTAAGTATCGCCCTGGTGAAAGACCACCATTCAGAATTGAAACGTTGCTTGAAATGGCTTAAGCCGTGTTTGGTGACCAGATCTGAATAGCCAGGTACTTCCCAACCTTCCTCTTCCCAATCTCCTTCCCCTCCCCAGTACCTTCAGCCTCACAACATACCCTATTTAGGGATGCCATAGTCTCACTGGCTCTAGACGGTTGAGAGCAGTTGAGACTCTTGTGCGCTATTAATATAAATAAAAAAGCAGGTATTTTATGCAACGGTTAGCAAATCTTGATCTACCGCTAAAAAGAGGCCTTAATATTTTCACAGTCCGCTTCGCAATGTAAATAATGAATATGTTAAATCAATAAATAATTGTAGGTTTAGGTATTTTAAATTCGTTCGGCCATGTGGAAAGTAAATAAATAATACTTCAAGCCACCATTGTGTGGGCGTGGGCGAGTCGCTCCGCCGACTTTATCAACAAAACAGAATGAGGCAGCTATAATGTTATGCGCACGTTTTTGTTGTATTCTTCGCCTCCCGGCCATTACAGGCCGGTGCGTGCGAAGAGTGCCGCTGTAGTGCCGAGATCAAGCCCGCCAACACAGCGCCGAAACAAGACCACGCCGTTGTTTTGTTCATAAATTATATTTACGTTATTGCCAAGGACTTGACACGCGGAGACTCGCAAAAGTAGACATTACCCAAACATCATAAATTAATACACTAAGAAAAATATTAACACACGCATAGGTTTTACAGAAAACTGATTTATGAAGTTGTTGAGAAAATATGCTAGTTTTAATTCTTTAGGTAATACGTTATATTGTGTAAATGCGATGTATTGTTAGGAGCTTGGAGTAACGATATAAAGAGGTATGGCTAAATATTTTTACCCAACCTATACAAACTTGCGATAAATCACTTTCTCCGGGTTTTCACGTCGTAGACCGTGAGAGAGAAAGAGATACAAGACAAGTTCTCAAATAATATAGCACCACCTCTAGGTATGTACCATAAGCATGTTCTCCGTCTCCCGCGTCTCCGGTGACTCTGCCCACTACGTTTTGATATGCGACATAACTCAACGGTTTTTTAGGTTATATCCTTTATTTTTGTTTGTAACAATACTGTGAAAAAGTGGTAATACAAATAAACAACAGCATTATGTCGACATGTGCTATGAATGGATGTTTAAATTCACTAGCCCTAGTCCTAGTCCTAGCCACGCCCAGGTCTAGCCGAGTCAGGCAAAAATCATCAATACTGACTACAGAAGCGCTCACTCCTGTATATTTTTGCTCTGAGGAAGGGAGTCAATTCCAAATTTAGTTGTGTGAGTAGTTGGTTAGTTGTATAAAGCCTGATTCACACCAACGTCCGGTTCCGCTCAGTGCCGATATTGTTCCGCAAGAAAACTTATTGATATGGTATGAATATCAATCAAGGAGTATGTGCCAAGACAAATTTGTGTGGCAGTATATCCTTCTGCCCACCCTTGTGATATTTAACTACTTATTTAGTTCAATAATTATTTCGAAGTGTAAAAATACTAACATCGTAAATTTTTTTTTATCAAAAACCATTTTTTTATCACTAAATAATATTTTTATTAATTAATAATTAATAAAAATAGTAATAAAATAAATAATAAATAAATAATAATAATAATAATAATAATAATAATAATAATAATAATAATAATAAATAAAAATAGTAATAAAATAAATAATAAATAAATAATAATAAAGGCTGGTTTAATGTTGGTGTGTGACGAGTTCTTAATTATTTGTAATATGGCAGTCGTAATTTTGTATTTATTATTATTATTGAGAGTTTGGTAATAGTTCAAATCTGTTTAAATATAAACAAATTAAAACTTTATTTTTCAATGGGACCCTAATAAAAATGGAATACAAGAAAAAAATAATGCGCATTATAGCCCTCGGACTTAAATTTGTCGATTGTACAATAAATATATATACATCAATAATTGACCGGTTGGTAGTTGAGTGGTCAAACGCGTCGGATTCCCACCCGGGCGTCGTGGGTTCAATTCCTTTGCTATCTCAGTCCTCCATCATTGCACAAGCAACATCTTCCGCTTATTACGATGGCAGTAGGGGTTTTCCAAATATTGCCAGGTTATTCGTAACTTGGGAATGTTTGTCTTTCTTAAAAACGATTTGAATAATAATAATAATTAAGCTAAATCTTGCACTTTTTACAATTTAGCTTTTTCGACTTATTTTCATATTTGGTTAGGTATAAAAAGGGTAAGATAATTAAAGGCATTTTGCGTTATATTATTAATTTGTAAATAATTACCTAAATGCATGTATACTTATTTGATGAAATCCTTAATATTAAAAAAACGGTAATTTAAAACTATTTTTAACCTTTCTACATTGTATCGGAGAAAATAACAATACAATTAATTACATTAAACTTATATATTTTACATGTTTGATAATAAATAACACTTAATCATTGTTATACCTCTCTACACTTACTTCCTTATTTTAAAATATTATTGTGTTCAGGGAAGTTAAATGACAAATTTACTAAAAATACTATTAAAATACAACACATATAAGTGTATTTTTTGTTTCTTTTTAAGATTTTTAATGATTATTTTTAGCTCTTATTTGACTAGGAGTTCGTTAAAAAACACAATGGCCGAGTGTTATTTTTTGTCTTGGGCCGTTGTTGAATATTTTTTGTGCTTTTATTTGGTCCACAGTTTTCGGTCTGGTGCTCACTGATTCCAAATTATTTTTTCTTTGTGTACTACCTACTTGAATCGAGGCAGTTTTATTTTATTTATTAAGATTTTAATTCCACACATCCAAGGGTTTATTTGTTAAATATTTCTCGAGTCTAATAATCTAATGGTTTCTTTTGAACTGTTAATGAGTGTACTTTCAACTATTCCAGTAAAGTTAAGTTAGTGGGAATTCCATGCTGCTATTTTCTTGAATTTTCTTCTAATTGCTCGAATCGTCTTCTGATATTTTATTTTATCTCTCGTTTTTTATCTGTTATTAATCTCAGTCCAAAATATATATAAAAAAAACAATGATGTAAGCCCAGCAGAAAATAAATGGCATTTTAAAACAACCACGAAAGTACCTTTACAATAAACGAACTCCATCAATTCCTCAATCCTAACCTAGTCTACCTCAACAAAGGATCCATTAGTAAAGAGGCCCGTGAAACAAATTTTACTTTTTATTTGTTTACTTAATAATTTATTATGCTGAAAAAAATAATAAGGTACGTATCTCATTTTTATCTTTGACATGGTGGCTTATGTATTGCAAGAACGTTATAAAAAAATAATTAACTTATTATAAAATCTCGTAATTACAGTAGGTAATAAATAGATCCTTTTAGCGACCGTATGTTTGCCCAGCGACAGTGAATTGAGTCGTTTTCCTGTCTTTGTAAAAATATTATTCCTTTGTGTTATATCATTTTGTCATTCCCAGAATGAGTTTTTTTTAACTCTAACTAACTCACCATTACGCCGTTTTTCCGCAGGGGTAGGTAGAGAGGACGGACCGCCATACAACTCGGTCTTGGCACGCACTTCTTACATACTCTTCTGTTATTATCTTGGAGTAAGAATCTATGGAGATAGAGCTAATTTGTTTTACCCAGCCTATACAAACTTGCGATAAATCACTTTTTCCGGGTTTTTACGTCGTACACCATGAGAGAGAAAGAGACAATATTTTTTTCTCAAAACATTTCACCGCTTTTAGGTATTGTTAGAATGTCTTCTGTGACCCACGTCAGTGGCCCCCAACCTTTAAGTCACCGTGGACCGGTCAACGTTTGTTAATTTTACCGAGGCCCGCGGAGGGTGGGGGGAAGGGGGTGCGGGGGACAAATTGAATGTAGATTTTTTAAAAATGATTTTGCGCGGCCCAGTACCATTTGGTCCACGGCCCGGTACCGGGCCGCGGCCCATAGGTTGGGGACCACTGACCCACGTGATTGGGGACTCCGCCCACTTTACGCCCACGACGTAATTTACTGGTTTTTATGTTGATAAAAATACAGCGAAAAAGTGGTTATACAAATAAGCAATACATTATATCGACATGCGCTATGAATGCATGTATAAAAAATCCAAAATGAGTTAAATACATCACTTTTTGAAAGTTTTTAAACAGTTTAAAATGTCTTTGACAGCTCGTTAGCATTATCGAATTATCGAGTATATAAATACATTATATTAACCATAAACTTCAATTATTATTTAAGCAAACGTTATGCTATTCGTTTTGTAAGATACTCTGAATCTTCAAATCATTTAAAAGTTTTTTTGATATCGTTTTGTTATGCGAACGCTTTTTGAGGTTATGTCTATGTTGGTAAAAATACAGCGAAAAAGTAGTTAAACAAATAAGCATGAAAATAGATGTGTATTTTTTGTCCTATATATATCTATATATAAAAGAAAATAAAACAGTGAATTTAAATAGCATTGTTTGTGATAGTTCACCCGTAGTGCGCTTTACACTAAATTACAAAACCTAATATAACAACGTAGAAATAGTATATAACAGATATGTTTACAAGTTGAAGGCTAACGTTTTCGAGTTATATAGTGCAGCTTACTTCAACTTGCTACAAACGTCTTCGTTTTGTTATCAGAAGGTGCAAAGAGTTTAATAACACAAATTCGATGACACCTCTTCAATGGAGTGATCAGAAGCAAGTTGGAGTACGCTTGTAATGTCTAGGCTCCACATCAGACCAAATACCTACATATATATGTTGGAACAGATTCAGAAAAATCCTCAGGTATGTGTGTACATGCGTTCGCACGGAACATACCCTATGTTCATGCATCACATGGAACTACTCGAGGAGACACATTATCAAAGCTTAGAGACTAGGCGCAATGCTGGTCTCATGACAATAGGCTTTAAGATGATAAACCACTTGATCGACCGTCCATACCCCTTGGCATGCTACTGCTTATTTGTGTCTGAGAAATTCTGCCGCAGCAGAAGTCATGCCATGTTTAGCATACCCTATGGTCCGTAATTACACAAATACTGTTTACCGTAAATTTACCTATGTTGAATTATTAATTTAAAAATATTATAATTTTAAAACATTTTGTTGTAAAAATCTATTTTTGTTGTTTTTCATTGTACTGTAATTGGATTTAATATCCGTTGTTCAATAATAATAATAAAAAAAATGTTTTCAACAATCAATAATTATTATTATGAATGGATATTATTTTGCTTGAATCCGAATACTACGCTACTCGTATATTGGCATCGACTGACATCCTGAATTGCTTTTATTTTTAATTTATTTATATAATTTGATTTGAAATTAAGAATCTTAAATGTATTTATTATTACAATTAGTTTTGAAATCCATTGATTCAAAATATGTTTTTGATTAATTTAAAAATGTAAGTTATCAATAATTTTTGTAAATGAAAGTCTGTCGTCTTTAATGTATTAAAACTTGCTAAATATATCTTGCTGCGAATTATTGTGGAAAGTGAATTTACAAATGGCCGGTCAATCAGTAAATACAAACAGAAGTTCGCATTGTTTTCGCAGACATACGTAAAGCCGGACTTCCATCTGGAATCCGGACCGGTCGTAAATCTCAAGTTACTGATTCAAGGTCTGCATTAAAAAAGTCTAATCCATCATCTTACTAGCGTGTTACTTTTACAGAACACTTTTATTTAGTGATATTTGAAACGGAGAAGTCAGATATATATATATATATATATATATATATATATATATATATATATATATATATATATATATATATATATATATATATATATATATATATATATATATATATATCGTCGCTGGAAAGGCAAAAAAGCTGAAGCACCATTTTGGGAAGTTTGCACCAGAGTACTTAATTTTTTTTTTACAATATGATTCATAAGTCTTCAGTACCTGGTTGGATTTTGAAAAAAAGCTTACACAGGTAACTCAATGCTCTCACTGTCTTTTTAAAGGATGTTGGATTGCTTATTAATTACCGCCCATATGGAATTTGCACATTTTTAATAAACATATTTGAACACATTAAACAAAACAATATCAATACACCATTCAAATGATTTATAAAGTCAAAATATCACACAAACACTAATAACAGAAGGTTTGCCTTATTAATGATGGAAGTTTTTTTTTATTTCATGTATTTATATCATTAAAAATGTGAGAATCCTAAAGCTCTGTCAAAAATATTTAAAACTTTTGAAATACCTGAGAAATGTAATGTTTTATAATTTTTGTTTGGTCTTATTTAAACATTCACGCATAGCACATATCAACACCATGTTTGATTTATTTGTATAACACTGCAAGTATTTTAATCAAGACAAATATGGGAAATAACCTCAAAATCCGTCGACGCAAGTTATGCTACTCGGTGATGTGAAGTTAGCGCGGACGGAGAACATTCTTACATACTTAAAAGTGTTCCAATATTATGTGACGACTTTTCTCGTCTCTTTCTCTGTCATAGTATACGACCTAAAAACCCGGAGAAAGTGATTTATCGCAAGTTTGTTTAGGTTGGGTAAAAATATTTAGCTCTCTTTCCATGTAGGTATATTCTTGCCCCAGGTTCCGCACTCAGTGCTTTCATAAAAAAACGAAACTAAATACTTAAGTTGGTACCTCCTCAACTGTTTTGCGGTAGGCACTTCAGTTAGTAATAACAGGCTTGTTTCTTATCTCGCCGGTTGGCAGCTTTGTCCAATGTTTATACGTCACATCCGTAAAAGCCGGCAGAAAGGCGTTCTATTTTGTTCCATTGTTCCACGGCACCAGCACGCCACTTGCACGCCACACGCCACGCGAAGTAAAACACTGTTGTATTTTGCTCAGCGAGTTTGTTGTTCCAGAACTTTCTGCGGATATCTGGTGAGTAAAACAGCGTTACTCTTAATACCTACGCATTGTACTCTACATGGAATCACGTCTTCGTGACAGTAATCTAAACAATTTGTGTTGGATTGGCAGCCATCTTTTAAGCTTTATAATGGCGTGCTGTGAAATATCGTTTGGTGACATGTTACATGGTAACAAACCATCTCACGCCACGTTTACTATTCCCGAAATAACGACCGACTAAATATCTTACTTTCAGCTTCCATATCGGCAAACTGCAATCGGAGAATACTGAAGTACACCAATCTACCATGGAGAAGATTATTAGGTAAGCACCTGACTTTGATGTTTGAAAGAGAGATTACGAGAACTGCGTACAATGTATAATACTTGTGAATTATGAATACTCAGACAAAGTGGACGAGTTTGTGTATTTGGGAAACATGTTATAGAGACACGGAAAGGCTGATAAGGATATTGATAGAAGGATGATTGCAGGAAACTCTGTTAATGGAGGACTGAACGCTGTTGGCGCAAGTAAAAAAATGTCCAATGAAGCGAAACTAACAGTCCACAATGGAGTGCTTATACCGACCTTGATGTATGGCTGTGAGGTATAGAGCTGGCAGAGGAAGGATGAAAGTAGACTGAATGCTGTATAAATGAGATCCTGAGGCGACCCTGTGCGATAAAACCATGTATGACGTAATATGAGGCTGATGTAAGCGTAATGAATAGGATCAAGAAAGGGACGCATATATGTTTTACGCATGTAGAGAGAATGAACAAAGAAAGCAGTATGAAAAGAATATATGACGCGAAAGTGAATAAAGCAATGAGTGTATTTCAAGACAGAGTTGTAGGCGGTTCATACTCTCTGCTACCCCTGCGGAGAAACGGCGTGACGGCTAGTTAGTTACTTTTACCTGATTTTGTCATAATAGTGAAAACCAACCTACCGACGCTTGCAGAGAAAAAGATTTTAAATTCTTGTATCTTAAATTCTGAAGTTTTAATCTTTATAGGTTGATTTGATCTAAAGTTGTAAAAATCTTTCTTTAATTTTTATGAAACGTGTTTTACAAAACATAGCCAAGTAGCTATTGCAGGGACTGAAGGAGGTTTTGAGTTTGATATTTGTTCAAAGTGGGACGTCGTGTTTGATATGAGTACCTACAGGTATGCAGATGTATAGAGGTTTGAGGGAAAGTATAACTTACGCATATAAAGCAAAGCACTGTTCTTATTTCCAGTGCCTACCTGCCGGACCCGGAGGACGAGGAGTGGGCCAACACGACGCTCACTATGGTAGAGATGGTGATCGAATCTATCTACGCCAGCTGGCTGCGCGGGGACGAGTTCGGCAAGGCGGTGGACGATGGCTCTGACGAGGACTGCGGACCAGAGCCCGACAGCGCTCCCGGAGTGGGCGGGCTAGAAGCCTACGACCCAGACGATCACTTACCAGAGAACGAACACTTTTCAGGAGGAAGTGGACTGGATGCCTACTACTCAGATGAGAGTTTCTCCGACCCTGAAACCGTCGTTGAAGGTGGTGGACCCGAATCTCCCGCTCGAGTTTTGGAAGAGATCGAGTCTGATCTTGATCTTGATCAATGCCCCACAGGGGATGAATCAGAGCCCTTTGATTGGGATTTTGATACAAACGACTCCGAAAGTGAAGATACCACAAATGAAAGCGAACCCGACTCTATCGACAGAGGCTTTGAAGTTGCCCCGGAAGAAGACGGACACCAGATCGAACCTGTTCCGGATAAAAACGAACCCGAACCCTCCGACTCGGAAGACAGCGACGTCGAAGCTGGAGACGCCTCGGACGACTGCTCTGAGTTCGAAGATGTCTCGGAAGAAAGCGAGTCGGAGAGCGATCAAGATCCAGAAGACAACGGGCCCGAGTCGTCCGGTTCGGACAAGGACGGCCCCGAGTCCAAAGGGGTCTCCGAGGAGAGCGGCTCCGAAGCTGGAGACGCCTCGGACGACTGCTCGGAGTTCGAAGATGTATCGGAAGAAAACGGGTCGGAGAGCGATCAAGATCCAGAAGACAACGGGCCCGAGTCGTCCGGTTCGGACAAGGACGGCCCCGAGCCCGAAGGGGTCTCCGAGGAGAGCGGCTCCGTAGCTGGAGACGCCTCGGACGACTGCGCGGAGTTCGAAGATGTCTCGGAAGATAGCGGATCGGAGAGCGATCAAGATCCAGAAGACAACGGGCCCGAGTCGTCCGGTTAGGACAAGAACGGCCCCAAACCCGAAGGGGTCTCCGAGGAGAGCGGCTCTAATGCTGGCGACGGTCAGGAAGACGGAGAACTCGAGTTCTCTGATTCGGAAAACAGCGGGTCCGAGCCTGAATATGAGTAAGGACACAGAAGCTCTGGAACACTTTGAAACATAGCAACCACGGGCATACTCTGGAAGAAACTAAACTTGTATCATATAACATAAGTATGTACTAATTTACTTTAGAATTTTTCCGTCCGTCCAACTGTCAATCTCTTTTAAAGTTAGATCTATGTATTTTATCATATAATATATTTTTTAAATAATAATTTTAAATAATCAATATATAAAATATTTTTTTAAGAACCTAAGCGTTATTATTTTATTTGATTTATTAATTTGTCTTTATTATTAATATGAACAGGTACCGATTACACTTTCCAAAGGAAAATGTGAGTATAAAACATGAAGGTAGGTCAGGGTTGTGGTCGGGTTGGTCGGGCAGGAGACTTGTCGGTTTTGTAAACAAACCCGAGGAATTGATTTATAGTTCCATGATTTTATACGTTTAAGCATAAGGCGAAAACTGGACACAAACCCTTTGACCATGTAATAACATTAATATTTGGATACTTTGTAAAGCGCCGATTTTGAAAAAAATCACCTCCAGAGCGCTGTACAAATCTTAATTCCTAGACTCCACCTTATGGCATAATAATATTAATTTATATTATGTACAGAGATAATATTCAGAAGCATACTTCCCTCATACCTGGCAGGTCACCTCAGAAAAACACAATTATTTTAACAACCCTTTGGCAAAGTAATGTTTGGAATTTATTTGAATTATTTATGGTTTTAGGGCATGAGAGTAGATTTCATAATGATTATCTGAATTTTTTGTACAGTACAAGAATTTGATTCAATTTATATATGTAGCAAAATTAAGAAATATATACCTAACTAGCTGATGCAATAATAACAATATTTAGATAACTCGTATAGAGCCGTTTTTGTGAAAAATCACCTCAAGGGCTGACTACTCAGTTTTGTAAGACTTTTATATAAAAATAATTGGGTAAAAAATAAACTATAGAGAACGTTTTTAAGTGCTGCAGCTTTTATTTTTTATTGAATGCCTCCCGTCAGTAGGTAGGTTATAAAATTTATAAGCAAATTGTTTTTTTTTTGTTAAATGCACAGAGAGAAATAGGTACTCAATTAATGTAGGCACTTAAGGTTGCACTAGGTGCTCCTCTTAGTCCAAACTGTATCTTTTGATAATGAGTTGTTGTAGGCCATTTTTTGTATATTACAATGTCGGGGTGCAAAATAAATACATAATAATAATGCTATGCTTACCATGCCAGACCTTAACAGCAGCAATACTGAGTTTGGGTTATCTAAATTTAAAAAAAAAATCCATGTAGGTGTAATTTACTCGAGATAGAGTTAGTTAAGCTTGATGACTAGATCTGAACACCCAAGTAAATCTACTTGATGACACGAATTTCATAATCCCAACACAAAAGCAACTAACTACAGATTCTAAACAGAAATACCTATAAAGCCTGTCTAGGTAAAATTTACAGTGAGAAAGGATTGAAATGATCTTCATTAGCACGTCTATTAGCAATCTGTTTCTTTTCTGTTCATCTGAATAATTTATGATATTTATCTACTTAAGGGAGTGTGGATATTACCCGTGGCCATATCCTTCCGACTTTCTTGTCAGTATGCTGGGATGTGTACATTACTAAACATTTCTGCAGATCGATTTGTAGATGGTTCAAAGACTCGGCTGTCATGGAGGGCATTCATTTCTATGTCCTGATGATTATCTTCGTCATCTGTTTTATCTCCCGGCCTGCAGGACTAACTTGCCAATGGTCATGGCGTTAGGGAGGACTATCTTGTTGTTGCTTTTTTTTATTCTCTTTTACATCATAATATAAGGGTGATAGTGGTGTGCCTTTCTCGCTGGGAAATCCTGTGTTAAGAGGAGGCACAGATAGTTTACAGATATATATATATTTTTTTTTAAATGACAATATTATATCATATCAATATAATATTAAACCATTATCACTGTACAATTGTATTATTATAACATAATAATACAATTTACTATTTTTGTACCGTAATCATTGTGAATTGTAACATAATGCATTGTTTACAACAAAATATCAATAAAAAGTTAATTAACATTGTTGGACCGAATCGGTTCGAATTTTGATATATTTTGCATGAAGTTTTATGAAATATTGTGGTTACATTATTTTTTTTAAATATTCTTTACTTTAAATTAGTCCTAATTCATATTTCTCAGAGTTGTTTGATTGTTTTCATTATGTCTATGGTGTAAATTGTAATACACCCTTCTTAACTTTATATAACATTAATTGCTTGTATTATTATAACATTAATTGGTTGTCAGAGAGACTGAGACGTAAGGTCCCTGGCTCTGGACTCAGGGGTCTAAGGCTCTAAAACCAGTTAAATAAAATATATTTTTTAGTTTTTATGGACACCCAAGATAATGTACTTATGTATGTTTATTTCATATAAAATATATATTCGGTATATTTGTATTTCATACTCTCAGTATCGCCCAGGCGAGATACCACCGTTTAAATTTATCGAAACGTTGCACGTTGCTTGAAATGGATTTAGTCGTATTTAGTGTTACATTCATTGCTTACTACTGCATAGACTCGTATATGAACAAGTGTCAGGGGCAGTGGCGGATCGTGTCTTTCGTATATTTTCGAGGAATACGAATAATCCAGTGTATTAATATTATTGTGGACGACAATATGTATTCCAATTAAAATGAACTTATCAAAGCATTACGCTTTATTGTTATATTGATTATCGAAAAAGTATCAAAAATTTTCATCGAAATTTGAAATAGATGTTTTCTTACAGAAAATAAAATTAAATTGGTTGCAGTCGGGACTCGAATTCGGAACCTTCACTCTATCCGGGAGTAATGAGGTAATTTAGCTACGGAAACCTTTTAAAATATTGCCATTTTTGTCAATCCGGTATACAAAAATGGCTGTAATTTTTTCAGCCATATTTGTATTGAAGCGCCAAGCTTAACTGAGTATTGTTGCAAACCTTGATAGTGTCTTGGGTAGACTTTAACTTGGGTAGATTTTATTTACGAAAGACCTTCTGTCTTCTTAAGTAAAATCGGATTGATAAAGTGACAGAATGTCAAAAGGTTTCGGCAGTTGAATTGGCAGAGATGTTACTCCCGGATAGGGTAAAAGTTCAAAGTTTGAATCTCGGTCGCAACTCAATCTTTTTACTATCCCCACCCAACTAAAAATTTGCTTTGGTCTAAGGGACGAAGAATCACATTAAGAAACTTATTTGGAACTGTTTTATTTTCATCAGTATTACCTTATTAAAGGTGTGGGGCTCCAGGTAGGAAGGTAACGTACTATGATATAATAAATGGTGTGGCATATGGGCAGCAAATACATATAATATCGACATTTTTTATTTTAATTATTTATTAACGCCCTGATGGGCTTTTACATAGTAATTTAACATAAGTAAGTGCATGAGTACAGTTTAAAAAGGATATACATGAAATAATACAGCAAAACGTTTTGAGAAATGAATAGCAAAACAAATATATTAATAATAATAATTTGATAATAGTTCCCATACATTAGTGACAAATAAATATTTCATTTCAAAGTCTTTTAAATTTTGGCAAATTCATATAAAAGATGTCAATATTTGGGGTGTATTCATAACCGAGTAAATGTAGGCGAGAAATGGGTACATGTATTGACATTGGGAATTTCATAAGGTTCCATACGCACGAGGTCGTTAAACTCGACATTGGGGATTTCATAAGGTTCCTTACGTACGATGTCGTTAAACTTGACATTGGGGATTTCTTAAGGTTCCTTACGCACGATGTCGTTAAACTTGACATTGGGGATTTCATAAGGTTCCTTACGCACGATGTCGTTAAACTTGACATTGGGGATTTCTTAAGGTTCCTTACGCACGATGTCGTTAAACTTGACATTGGGGATTTCA
The DNA here is from genome assembly GCA_022651775.1 of Drusus annulatus. Classification (NCBI taxonomy): domain Eukaryota; kingdom Metazoa; phylum Arthropoda; class Insecta; order Trichoptera; family Limnephilidae; genus Drusus; species Drusus annulatus. Next base: position 144,041 of record JAGWCC010001027.1, on the reverse strand, counting down.
TAAGGTTCCTTACGCACGATGTCGTTAAACTTGACATTGGGGATTTCATAAGTTTCCTTACGCACGATGTCGTTAAACTTGACATTGGGGATTTCATAAGGTTCCTTACGCACGATGTCGTTAAACTTGACATTGGGGATTTTATAAGGTTCCATACGCACGAGGTCGTTAAACTCGACATTGGGGATTTCATAAGGTTCCTTACGCACGATGTCGTTAAACTTGACATTGGGGATTTTATAAGGTTCCATACGCACGAGGTCGTTAAACTTGACATTGGGGATTTCATAAGGTTCCTTACGCACGATGTCGTTAAACTTGACATTGGGGATTTCTTAAGGTTCCTTACGCACGATGTCGTTAAACTTCATTGGGGATTTCATGTTCCTTACGCACGATGTCGTTAAACTTGACAATCCTTTATAAGGTTCCATACGCACGAGGTCGTTAAACTCGACATTGGGGATTTCATAAGGTTCCTTACGCACGATGTCGTTAAACTTGACATTGGGGATTTTATAAGGTTCCATACGCACGAGGTCGTTAAACTCGATATTGGGGATTTCATAAGGTTCCTTACGCACGATGTCGTTAAACTTGACATTGGGGATTTCATAAGGTTGCATACGCACGAGGTCGTTAAACGCGACATTGGGGATTTCATGAGGTTCCTTACGCACGATGTTGTCAAACTTGACTATGGAGAAGTCATCAGGTTCCTCACGTTCGATGTCGCCTAATATCCAAGCCAGCGTGAACTGTACGACGGTCAGCTAAGTGGTCAGCATGCAGCACAAATGCCGTAATCAGTTCAGTTCAGTATTCAGTTATTTATTAATTTAAAAACATTACAATTTTTTTTATTTTAAGGCGTTTTTAAATAGAGCGAGTAAGTGTATTAATACACAATATTCATAAATATAAAACAATTAATTCTAAAAAAATATAAATTGCAATGAATGCAAAGTAAAGACAGTAAAAAATAAAACAATTAAAAATTCGACAATTTAAACATAATTTTTCATCCAAATGATGTATAAAAAAATAAATAAAATAAAACCAAGGAATAATTATACAAATAGCAGGAATGCTTGTCGTTTGAACGAAGCTTCATTTATGCAAAATATATCGACATCCGAAGCGATTCGATTCAACAACATGATTGCCCTCCCCACCGGCATGACCATTGGCAAGTTGGTCCTGCAGGCCGGGAGATAAAACAACCTATTCTTCTTCAATACTGCACCAGTAGGGGTATGACATCCCGCATAAAGAAGGCACGTTGTGAGGCTGAGAGATGCGGGGACCGAAAGACGATGCTCTACATGAAGTTCGGAGAGTACCTGACCATTCAGATCTGGTTACCAAATACGGCTATAGCCAATTCAAGCAAACATTTGATTCTTAATGTTGGTCTTTCACCAGGGTGATACTTCTTCGAGCTACCACTCTGGAACGTGCCGCAAATATACTGTGTATTACTTTGTATATAGATTTGATGTGAAATAATTCATATAAATTAAATATGTTTTATTTGCGCACGTCGGGGTTCTAACCCTCGACCTCTGGATTCGAAGTCGCGCATCCGAACCATTCGGCCACGGAAGCTGTCAAATTCTATTCTAATTTATTGAGTCTAGAAACTAATAAGTTAGGACAATATAGGTTTTAAAAGAGATGACGAAACTTCTTCTGTATTGTTTATTTTATATACCTAATAGGGGCATGCAGAGAGGACAGAGCACCATACAACTCTGTCTTGGTACACTCTACTTGCTTCATTCACATTCATACATCGTGCTCTTGTTATTATGACTCTTGGTTTGACCCGACTCAAGTACTTGATTCACTCGATCGTGCCATGGCCTCCTCGGGCGTCCTCGACTTCTTACTCCATTCACTTTCACGTCATGCATTATTTAAACTCCTTTCTTCTTTCATTCGCTCTACATGCCCAAATCATCTAAGCGTCCATTTCTTCATCCTTTTCATTACGCTTACAACATCCTTGCATTCTTTCCGGTCCACATTTTTAATACGGTCATACGTGGTTTTACCGCACATACGCCTCAAGGATCTCACGCTGTTAGCATCGCCTTGTTAAAGGTGCTGTGCTCCGGGCAGGAAGGCAATAGGGTGGAATATGGGCAGCCAAGAAAATAAAACAAATAGTGCAAATATAATTTATTAATTGAATTGAAGGTAATGTGCATGGTGCAAAATTAATATTTAAAAAAAGTGATCAGAATCAAAACTCGAAACGTACATTCTTTATGCATTTTATTAGATAATATTGAGTTATTTATTTATGTGACGCCGGTGATCAGGTCAGTCGTAAGGCGGATCCTGGATCGCCGCCTTCGCTGGCGAGCTGCAGTGAGTTCACTCGGAGATTTCCTCAATATCCACCTCGGAGAAGCCCTCGACCTCCCCGCGCACGCCGCCAAACTTCCAGGCCAGCATGACCAGCGCGTTGAGCACGGCCAGCAGGTTCAGGCCGGTGGCGACGAGGAGCCACGACGGGCCGCTGTGGTCCAGGAACACCGCCCTGCTGAGGGCGAGCTGCGCCACGGTCAGCACGGCGGACAGCACGCACAACGAGAGGCTGAACGGGGGGAGGGGCGGCAGCTGGACCTCCTGGCCGTCGTCCTGCCAGCCGTCCTCTCCGTCTTCCTCGAGCTGCTCCGGGACGAATTTTACTTCTTCAGACATTGTCTGGAACAAAGAGATACCATTGAAACGTTACAAAAATAACAAGTAAGTCAGGATCGGCGAACATAGAACGCCCTGCTAACATGACGTCATTCACGGCCTCCGACACACATACTCACCTTTCACACACCTACAACGCCCAGTTACGTCATCGTGGAAAATCTCCCAATGAATTGAATTGAAGATAATTTAAATTGTCGTACTACTTCAATCTGCTTTTAATATATAATTGTTTTCAGTATTAATATTACTTGAGAAGTAATTTATGCGAAACCAAAGGGTCACGAGTACAATATGGCGGCTTCCCGCACCGTGGCACTAGACCCAAGCCTTGGCCAGAAGGGCGTTCCTTGCGGATAAGCGATACAAAATGACATTTTGATACTTTATTTTGTAACCGTTTAAAATACTTGCAGCAAAAAAATACACCAAGAATGGATCAAAGAAGCTAAGGGAGTGGTTCAAGGAAGCTAAGAGAGTGATTTAAGGAAGCTAAGAAAATGACATGACACTTTGATCCAACAGATTACAAAGTTATCTGCTGAATTTTAATTAATTTTATGGGAAACAAAAACCTAAGAAGTTGCTAATTTCAGCCACATCAAAAAAATTTTAAAATAAAAGTTGGAAAACTCACATTCGAATACGTTCCTGGAATCCGCACTCGAAACGCCAAGGGTCGTATTGTGAATAAGAGAAACGGAAGTCGTATTGCCCAACCCGAAGTGTGTACCAACATCGCAATACTTGTTCGTACAATTGCTTGTTTTTGAAAAAAAAACTGACACTACCTATTTACACGCTGCGCCCAGAATACCTTAAAATAATAAAATCTTTTCATGACTGTATTCTTCTCCAAATTGATATTGACTCATTTAATGAATGGTGTGAAACTAACGGTCTAGAATTAAACATTGATAAATGTAAAATTATGTCATTTCATAGAACTCATAAACCGATCCTTTTCAATTATAAATTAAATAGTGTCTCCCTATCTACCGTCAGATTTATAAAAGATCTTGGTGTCACTCTAGACTATAATCTTTCTTTTTGTCATCACATTAATAATGTAGCTAATAAATCACTAAAACTTCTTGGCTTCATCAATAGAATTGCATGTGACTTTAAGAATATAAATACCCTAAAAACCCTTTACTGCCCATTAGTTCGCCCTCATCTAGAATATGCTAGTGTAATTTGGTTCCCATTCTATACCGTTCATATTCATAATATTGAGTCCGTACAACATCGCTTCTTACGCGATATTGCACGGAAATTAGGACGAGAAAGAGGCCATTATTCATATGATAAAATTAAACAATTATTGAAAAAGTCTTCATTAGAAAAGCGCAGGAAAGACTTTGATTTAATTTTTATTTACAAAATTATTAATTGTTTCATTGACTTACCTTCTCTGTTGCAACTTATCCAGTTCAACATTCCTTGCTGTAGACTCAAAAACAATGAATTGCTGTTCCTCAATCATCACAATACTAATTATGGGTATAATTCTCCAATGTCCAAAATGTCAAGACTTGTTAACTCAAGCCACGGTCTTAAAATTTTTGGTAGCAGTCTAAATGATTTTTGTCATTCTTTACGACTCTACCAAAACTTTGTCTAGACCATGGCTTGAATGTTCTCTTTTATGTTTATTTTGCCTTATTTTTGTCATCGCTTAATTTATTATTATGTATATGCTATTTCTTCTCTGTTGCTCTTTTTTTCCATTTCGTGTTTTATATGTATTTTTTGTAATTGGACTTTAGTCCGTTAATTTATAGATAAATAAATATTTATTTATACTCGTATTTATATACATAAATACGAGTACATAAGATATTAATATAAATATATATTTATTTATAATATTATATATATATATATATATATATATATATATATATATATATATATATATATATATATATATATATATATATATATATATAATTATTTATATATATTTATATATATTATATATATATATATATATATATATATATATATATATAAATATATATATATATATATATATATATATATATATATATATTTATATAAATATATATATTCAGAATTATATACATATTTATATTCAGAATCGGTGTTTTTCGATATACATGGACATATTTTTTTAAAGTCATAATATTTTTCACTCAACTTTCTTGTTGGAAGTTTTTTCTAGTAACAGATATTTTTTATTACTTACAATATATTTTTCATTTATAAAATTAAAATAAAATTTTACCTACCATATCGAAGCCATTTTAAATCTAGATTCAGCACAGTACATTTCTATTACATATTTGTGTGTCAATGACACATACTGTGCAATATCAAATTCGCTTATAACAAAACAATTCCTTACATGCTACATAAAACATGTTTTACAGGGGGCACATAAAACTATGTAAATTGTGATTTTTTATTACATAGAAAATTAACATTCCACATAATTTAAAGATTATAAGAAAATGAATGCTTTAAACAACCGCTATTTTCAAATACGATTTTATCTGCATCATTCGGTAGCATTAAGCAAATTAAAAGTTGGGTAAACCTCTTTAAAAAATCATTCTGGGCGCAGCGTGTGGATAGGAACTGAATATTATTTTGTTAAAGACAAGCAATTGGTACGAACAATAATTGGGATGTTGGCACATACTGCGGGTTGGGCAATACGACTTCCGTTTCTCTTATTCACAATACGGCCCTTGGCGTTTCGAGTGCGGATTCCAGGAACGTATTCGAATGTGAGTATTCTTTGTTTTATTATTACTTTTATTTTAATATTTTTGGTGTAGCTGATATTAGCATCTTTCGAGGTTTTTATTTCTCATAAAAAAGTTGAAATTTAGCAGATAACTTTGTAATCTGTTCGATCGAAGTGTCATGTCATTTTCTTAGCTTTCTTAATCGACTCTCTTAGCTTCCTCGATCCACTCTCTTAACTTCCTTAATCCATTTTCGGTGTATTTTGTTGATGTAAGTTCTTTAAACGGTTACAAAAAATCTGTAAAACAAATTATTAAAATGTCGTTTTGTATCGCATAGCCGCAAGGAACGCCCTTCTGGCCAAGGCTTGGGTCTAGTGCCACGGTGCGGGAAGCCGCCATATTGTACTCGTGACGCTTTGGTTTCGCATAAATAACTTCTCAAGTAATGTTAATACTGAAAAGAAATATATGTAAAAAGCAAATTAAAGTAGTACGACAATTTAAATTATCTTCAATTCAATTCATTAGGAGATTTTCCACGATGACGTAACTGGGCGTTGTAGCAGTGTGTGAGGTGATGTGAGTATGTTTGTCGGATGCTGTGAATGACGTCATGTTAGCAAGGCGTTCTATATTCGCCAATCCTGATTTATTTGTTATTTTTGTAACGTTTCAGTGGTATCTCTTTGTTCCAGACAATGTCTGAAGAATTAAAATTCGTCCCGGAGCAGCTCGAGGAAGACGGAGAGGACGGCTGGCAGGACGACGGCCAGGAGGTCCAGCTGCCGCCCCTCCCCCCGTTCGGCCTCTCGTGGTGCGTGCTGTCCGCCGTGCTGACCGTGGCGCAGCTCGCCCTCAGCGGGGCGGTGTACCTGGACTACCATGACCCGTCGTGGCTCCTCGTCGCCATCGGCCTGAACCTGCTGGCCGTGCTAAACGCGCTGGTCATGCTGGCCTGGAAGTTTGGCAGCGTGCGCGGGGAGGCCGAGTGCTTCTCCGAGGGGGGTATTGAGGAAATCCTCGAGTGAACTCACTGCAGCTCGCCAGCGAAGGCGGCAATCCAGGATCCGCCTTACGACCGACCTATCGACCGGCGTCATATAAATAAATAATTAAATATTATCTAGTAAAATGCATAAAAAATGTATGTTTAGAGTTTTGATTCTGTTCTCTTTAGAAATGTTATTTTTGCACCCTGCACATTACATTCAATTCAATTAATAAATTATATTTGCACAATTTGTTGTATTTTCTTCGCTGCCCATATTCCACCTTATTTGTTTGAGATAATATATTATGTTACCTTCCTGCCCGGAGCCCCGGACTTTTACCAAGACGGTCCTGACAGTATGAGATCCTTGAGGCGTATGCGCGGTAAGACCGTGTATGACTGTGTCAACAATTTAAACATCCGGAAAGAATGCAAGGCTGAGGTAAGTAAATCAAATACAAGAGTCGGAATAACAGAATCGTATGTATATATTCTGTCTTCTCTACCTACCCTTGCGGAGAAACGGCGTAGTGGTTAGTCAGTTAGTTAGTTGAAATAACACAATACCGAAGAAGTTTTTTCATCCCTTTTAAAACGTATTCTGTCCTAATTTATTTATTCCTAGACTTGATAAATTGGGATAGGACTCTAAGAATATTCTCTATCAATCAAATGTAAGACCAACCTTGTTTGCCAGGTGCATTAGTGGGTGGAGTGAGCTTGACTTTGCCCCACACAGCTGACCCTTGAGGCCAGCTTTCTCATAAAAGGCTTTGCAAGAAAAGGTTCCTCTAAACGCCGCACAGTTAAGTTGTTAAGGGCCTTCGTATTTATACTAACGGCGTTGTATATGACGACCACGTTGAAGGTAGGCTATTGTTTTCCGTGCAGTTTTATAGCCTTACCTCGTATAGTGTTATAGATACGAGTAGGTAATAATATTTATGTTTTTTTTTCTTTTTTTGTTAATTATTTATGCTGGTATCCTGATTGTATTTATTTTTTTCACTGTACGAGTATTTCTTTTTTTAATGTATCATGCTTGTATTTCTATTATTAATAAATAATTTTTGTACTTTTTTAATGTATCATATTTGTATTTATTTTTTTTATGTATCATGTTTGTTTATATTTTTTTATGTTTCATGTTTGAATTATGTGTTTAATGTTGGTATTTCTTTTTTTATGTATCATATACGAGACCTAGAGTGGTAGATACTCTAAATATCGCCCTGGTGAAAGATCACCATTCAAAATGGAAACGTTGCTTGATTGAAATGACTTTAGCCATTTGTGACCAGATCTGAATAGCCAGGTACTTACAAACCTTCCTCTTACCCATCTCCTTCCGCTACCTACTACCTTCAACTTCACAACATACCTCAATTAAGGATACCGTACTCTCACTGGCTCTAGACGGTTGGAAGCAGTTGGGACTCTTGTGCGGTATTCACATAAAAAAAAAAAATATGTATGCTTATATTTATGTTTTTATCTATGTATGAATTCCTTTTTTTTATTTTATCATATACTCGTATATATTTTAAAAAATCTAAATGTATTAATATTGTTCCTACTTTAGTTAGTATAATTAATTTTAGCAAAAGCGTGAAAAATTAGAGTTTATTCCAGGCACACAGACACGCCCACAAAACATTTCTATCGGTTTACTTCTTCAGTAAAACACGGAAACTTAATTTACTAAGGCGGTTGCTTTTGGTAGAGTGGCCCCCTCTGGTTTTGTGTAAATTGGCAACATCATGTTTTTTCCAAATTGGTTGGGAATGTGTAAATCAACTTCTAGGGATTGTCTGTTCTGTGCCTGTAACGAATTTTCAATTCTGAATTTAATTCCTGAAAGTCTAAGGACATCATTTTATTCATCCACCCTTTCAGGACCAAAGGAACTGGAGGTGATTTTTCACAAAAACGCAGCTGTAAAAAATGTTCAAATATTATAGCAGTCCTAAGATGCCCCTCGTTAATCCGGCCAGGTCTTAAATTAAAAAAAAAACACAGTGGAATAAAGTTATTAATTTGGTATTATTAAATAATTATTCAAATATTATTATTATTAAATATAGCTACAGAGTTGGTGACTATATACGGCTAAGGCCATTTCAAGCAACGTTTTGCTTCTGAATGGTTCTGATTATGATTATTATGACCGGTTAGTAGCTGAGTGGACAAACGCGTCGGATTCCCACCGGGCGTCGCGGGTTCAATTCCACTGCTAGATATTAATAGTAATAAATGGATAACTTTTATAGCGCCATTTTCGTAGGAAAAAAAAAAACAAGTGCTAAAATAAAGATGGCAATAGGAGTTTTTCAAATAGTGGAATTTTCGTCATTCTTTTTAAATGAATGTTAATTTCGCTGTGTTCATTTTTGTAATTTTATTTAATCGACCGTTTTTTTTATTTGTTGTCCTCTTGGTGAACGTTATACCGTGACTCCGATGAAAAAGATGAGTACATATTATGAAACTTCCCAGTAGGGAAACAATTCCCCTAAAACCACTCGACCACAATCCGATTGAAATTATAAGTACGTCTATACGCAAGCACAGTTTTAAAACAGTTCAAACAACATGAGCGTTGGGTATTATAGTAAATTTACTCACTAGATTTTTACGTAGATACTTAAAATACTTTAGTTTTTAATTATATTTTATCTAAGTCTCAAACCAAACTAAGAAAATTGATAACATATGAGGCGCCTTAAAGATGCAACAGAAATCTTGATACCGACATCACCATTTTAATTACCTCATATAATGTATTCGCTGAACGTTTAAAATGAATTTACCTATTTGAATTAAACTATTTAGCGGCTTAAAACAAATAAAACAGTTATCATTCTTATTTGTAAGACACCAAGAAACGGTTCTACAAGAAAATTTCAATATTTTTATTACTTGGATAAATCCAGCAATACTACAATTCTTTGGAACAATAAATTACATTTGAAAGTATTATTATTTGTTGACAAAGATTATTGTAAATTTTTCGATCTGTCAAAATAGTCAAAGTAATTTACCATAAACAATTTTAGAAGGCTTCGAACGTTCGTAAATGTCCCAAGTTAATACAAGTTACGATATACAATTTAAAAAGTGAAACAGTTATTTATATTTTATTTTAAAATCCGTATGTAAATACTTTATATAGTATAACAATATTCAATAAACTATACGGATGCCTAAAATAAAACGCTAGTACTTTTAGTAATGTTGGAATTTTTTTTTTGTAAAAAATAGTGAACCAATTTATTTAGCGCTTCCGTTGGTGTCATCATCGCCCCTTTGCAGTCCTTTGCTTCCGGGGCTAACACCGCCTTCCTGGACCACTCTAACGCCCCCTAGGGAGGATATTGATCACTTTTCAAATCAATGCGTTTATTTAACAATTGGGAAAATTTGATTAAAAAGGGTTAAGTAAGTAAAATAGAAAATTCACGAAAGAGAGATGTTAAATGTTTTCCTAGAAATATAAAATAAATCACTGATAAATATTTTATTTTATTTTTCTAGTATCAGATATTTTTTATTCTTCACTTTAATATATTTTTCATTTATAAAATTAAAATAAAATTTTACCTACCAGTTTAAAAACGACATTTAATAATTCACAGAGTATAGAGGAATAAAATGGAAAACTGTTTTCAAATTTACTGTTTTTTTTTTTTAATAAATCAAGTTTATTGTTTTTCTATTCTGTAAAATATCAAAATATTCTTTTAAATATTTGTTTTAACTTGAGATTCGTAATGTATTTAAGTGCACTGAAGATGACATGAGAATAATGTGTGTGTGTGCTTTTTTGAAAGTATGTTAATATGACAAAGTTTTAGAAACATAAATAAAAACAATAATATCGAAGACATTTTATATCTGTGCAATATATATCGCTTACAACAAAACAATCCCACATAAAACAAGTTTTACAGAGGACAAAAAAAACTATGTAAAAATGTGATTTTTTGTCACATAGATAATTAACATTCCACATAATTTCACGGTTATAAAAAAATGTACGTCTTAAATTCAAATGTTTCATTATATAAGTTTATAATCATAAGGGAGGCTATCATAGAAATTGTGACAATCGAGACATAGCTGGTTTTAAGGCTTAAGAAGGAATTACCTTATTTAAAAAAAAACTCTTTAAATTTTATTTGCCTAACGAAATAAAGCCAGGTTTTGAATTATTTTAGCCGAAAAAATAAAACACCTGATTTTGTCGAATTCGAAAGAAATTTGAATACAAACTAACATTTAAATGAAGCTTCGCTAAACAGCTTTGATATTTTCACCGAATGCGTGTATGATTCAATTCATAGTTATGAATTGTTTGGTCCACAAGCTTAAAGGATTAAGTAGGCAAATATTGGTGAATATGGCACCACACATTATAAATATACTCATTTACTATGCCGACCAGTTTTGGGACTGTCATTACATCATCGAGGCATTATAAATGTTTAAAATTAAAATAATTTAATACGCTTTTAAACAACAGCTATTTTCAAATGCGATTTTATCTGCATCACTCGGTAAAATTCAGGAAAGTAATAGTTGGGGAAACCTCTTTAAAAAAATCATTCTGGGCGCAGCATGTGGATAGGAACTGAATATTATTTTGTTAAAGACAAGGAATTGGTACGAACAATAATTGGGATGTTGGCACATACTGCGGGTTGGGCAATACGACTTCCGTTTCTCTTATTCACAATACGGCCCTTGGCGTTTCGAGTGCGGATTCCAGGAACGTATTCGAATGTGAGTATTCTTTGTTTTATTATTACTTTTATTTTAATATTTTTGGTGTAGCTGATATTAGCATCTTTCGAGGATTTTATTTCCCATAAAATAAGTTAAAATTCATCAGATGACTTTGTAATCTGTTTGATCGAAGTGTCGTGTCATTTTCTTAGCTTTCTTAAACCACTATCTTAGCTTCCTCGATCCACTCTCTTAACTTCCTTAATCCATTTTCGGTGTATTTTATAGATGTTAGTTTTTTGAACGGTTACAAAAAAACAGTAAAACAAATTATTAAAATGTCGTTTTGTATCGCCTTCTGGCCAAGGCTTGGGTCTAGTGCCACGGTGCGGGAAGCCGCCATATTGTACTCGTGACCCTTTGGTTTCGCATAAATTACTTCTCAAGTAATGTTAATACTGAAAACAATTATATATTAAAAGCAGATTGAAGTAGTACGACAGTTTAAATTATCTTCAATTCAATTCATTAGGAGATTTTCCACGATGACGTAACTGGGCGTTGTAGGTGTGTGTAAGGTGAGTATGTTTGTCGGAGGCCGTGAATGACGTCATGTTAGCAGGGCGTTCTATGTTCGCCGATCCTGACTTACTTGTTATTTTTGTAACGTTTCAATGGTATATCTTTGTTCCAGACAATGTCTGAAGAAGTAAAATTCGTCCCGGAGCAGCTCGAGGAAGACGGAGAGGACGGCTGGCAGGACGACGGCCAGGAGGTCCAGCTGCCGCCCCCTCCCCCGTTCGGCCTCTCGTGGTGCGTGCTGTCCGCCGTGCTGACCGTGGCGCAGCTCGCCCTCAGCGGGGCGGTGTTCCTGGACCACAGCGGCCCGTCGTGGCTCCTCGTCGCCACCGGCCTGAACCTGCTGGCCGTGCTCAACGCGCTGGTCATGCTGGCCTGGAAGTTTGGCGGCGTGCGCGGGGAGGTCGAGGGCTTCTCCGAGGTGGATATTGAGGAAATCCTCGAGTGAACTCACTGCAGCTCGCCAGCGAAGGCGGCAATCCAGGATCCGCCTTACGACCGACCTATCGACCGGCGTCATATAAATAAATAATTCAATATTATCTGATAAAATGCATAAAGAATGTATGTTTAGAGTTTTGATTCTGTTCACTTTAGAAATGTTATTTTTGCACCCTGCACATTACTTTCAATTCAATTAATAAATTATATTTGCACAATTTGTTGTATTTTCTTCGCTGCCCATATTCCACCTTATTTGTTTGAGATAATATATTATGTTACCTTCCTGCCCGGAGCCCCGGACTTTTATCAAGGCGGTAGAACCATGTATGACTGTGTCAAAAATCTTAACATCCGGAAAGAACCCAAGGCTGAGGTAAACGTAATGAATAGGATCGAGAAAGGGACACTTGGATGGCTTGGGCATGTAAAGCGAATGAACGAAGACTATATAATACTGTGAGAAAGTGGTTATACAAATAAACAAAACTTTATGTCGACATGTGCTGTGATTGGATGAACTCGTACAAATATATGTCCATGAAAACCCAAGCCACGCCCGAGTCTGCAAAAAATCAACAATCTTGACTAAACTGCTTCGCAAAGTTACCTCTCCTAATATATTATTGCTCTGAGGCCCATGCCTAACCAGTAGCCATAGTAATGATACTTCAATCATTTCTATAGCGCTATTTTTGTGAAATATATCCTAGAAATTTTTTGACATGACTAAAGCAAATAAATTTCCAGGGCAAATGCTCCAAAGGATTCTGATCTATAAAAAGTAAATCCAAATTGAAAAAAAAATTCAATATCCTTTTCTGTTTTTTCTTAAGGGTCAACACCCAAAAATACACACTTTTTGGCTTTCTTATACAAGCAATACTACGAATGATTCATCTGTTAATTCTATATGAGTAGTTAGAAAACTGTCTGAGGTTTCCAGTGAATACAATTCTCAGTAATATTTTAAATTCTTTACGAAATGCATGCAGGAATTTAAGGTAAAACGTTAAATAATGCATTTTCTCGTTTTCAAACTGCACCTTTTACTGATATTTTAGCATATTTTCATAGAATTTAAAAGATAAGAGTTCTAAATTGTATTCACCGGAAACCTTGAATATTTTTCTACTTACACATGGAAAATTTGCAGATAAATCATTAATTTGTAGTATTGCTTGTGTTAGAATGTTACAAAGCAACGTTTAGCGTCATTTGTGAGTGCTGACCCTTAAGAGAAAATAAAAAATAGGAAATTCTCTCTGGTATAACGAAAAAAAATCAAAAACAGCAACTCGCGTTCATCTAAGTATATATTATAATAATATATATTTTTTAAATAATCTTCGTCTGCTCTTTAACTAACCTACAATTGATTAAATTGATCTATATACCTTCCCATTAGTTGTGTGAAAGTTAATTTAAATTGAGTTTAAGCCCAAAAAAGTCATAAAATAATATTATTTATAAAATTCCTTCTTTATTCCAATTGATAAAACGCTGTGTTCTGGCGAACAAGGGCACTGATAGGAAGGTTGGGTATCAAAGAAGCGGTGTGGATTGGGTAATATAATAGAATCTTTTTTTTTTTAATATTTTATTTATTTTTTCTACATAGCAACATCTAGTAGAGCCCCAGGGCACTTGTATACCCTGTCATCGAGTCGTACGTCACCGCGAGATTACGCAGCCAGCGCCGCCTCCCTGAACCCGGCGACGAAGCCCGGATGCAGGTCGACGTTGTGGAAGAAGTGGCCGGGCGTCGGGCGGAAGTAGGGCCAGATCTTCAGGCGGGAGGCCAGGAACAGCGCGCCCAGGCAGGCGTAGGACATCTCCAGCGGCAAGGCGAGCGCCGCGGCCAGCGGGCTGGTGAGGTGCAGCATGAGCAGGGTGGTCGCGCCCACCGCGGCCAGGATCCCCGCCAGCCAGCAGGCCGAGTAGCACGCCCGGCGGCCCAGGCTCGGCCCTCGCCGCAGCGCCTCCGGCGCGGGGCCCATCAGCACCGCCGCAGCGCCGTCATCACCGACGTCCTCCGCGACGTCCCCCGCGGCGCGCTCCGCCTCCTCAGGCACCCCCTGGAACGAGGAACACGAACAAGCATAAGTCACGAATAACATTATAGTTCATGCAGTTTCAAAAGTCGCGGGTTCAAACCCGGCGTGCGCCAATAAATTTTATTTAATTAACATGTGTCATAAAATATTTAATTCATATAAAATAATGTAAAGTTTGTTTGCGGCACGTTCCAGATTGGTAGATACTCCAAGTATCGCTCTGGTAAAAAGCTACCATTCAGAATCGAAACGTCGCTTGAAATGGCTTTATCCATGTTTGGTGACCAGATCTGAATGGCCAGGTACTTCCTAAACTTCCTCTTCCCCATCTCCTTCCGTTCCCTAATACTTTCAGCCTTACAACACACCCCAATTGGAGATGTTACAGTCTCACTTGCTCTAGACGGGTGGGAGCGGTTGAGACTCTTGAGCGATATTCACTATTAAAAAACAAATAAAATAAAAATACCGCACAAGAGTCCCAAGTGTTCCCAACCGTCTATAGGCAGTGGGACCATGGCATCATCCCAATCCAATGACGACGATGCTGAAGGTAGGGAGGAAAGGTGCTGTAAACACAAAAGCCATTTCAAGCCACTTTTAGATTCTGAATGGTGGTCTTTCACTAGGGCAGTACTGAGAGCATTTACCACTGGAATTCATTAAATGTGTTATGACACATGTTAATTAAACAAGCGTCTTACTACTCGACCACGGAGGTTGTCTAAGGCCGCGGCTAAGCTGCCCATCTCAAAGCAAGAATATAGAGCTATATATTTTTACCCAATCTATACAAATCTACGATAAATCACTTTTTTCGGGTGTTTGCGTCGTAAACCGTCAGAAAGAAAGAGACAAGACAAGTTCTCACATAATAAAGCACCACCATTCGGTATGTAAGCGTTTTTCCGTCTCCCGCGTCTCCGGCGACTCAACGGTTTTTTAGGACATATCCTATATTTTTGTTTATCACAATACTGTGAAAAATTGGTTATATGAATAAACAAAAACATCATGTGGACATGTGATATGAATGGATGTATAAATACCCTAGCCCCAGTCATAGCCACGCCCGAGTCAGTCGAAAATTATCAATAGTGACTACGGAAGCCCTCCTCTTGTATGTTATTTCTCTGAGCTGCCCATGTATGGTACAACCATATGGACCCAACAATCGGTGATGTCATCGAGCATTGCGTCATATGATAACATCATCCCGGATAAATAGAAAACATACAAACGATTTAGAACCTATATTTTATAAATGAGACTGTTAAAATGTTAAATTTATGTAAATTAAATTCCTCGTCACATTGAAGTTATGTTTAAGAATATCTCTAAAATGATTTACAAGCAATTGACATCATCAAGAAAACATGGCGGCCGCCGTGGCGCTAGACTCACCCGATGTCTTGGCCGAGTATTCCTTGTACTCGTAACAAGAAGATAATTATAACATTAAACTGATTGATTTATTGGGGAACGATTCGTCTTAAAATTGATCTTAAATTGCTTCTTCAAAATGCAGGGAAAAAATGTTAATTATGTCACAACGCAAACACGAATCAATCAGCTTACACAGTGATTCGTACAAAAATACAATTTTCCCCATTCGTAACCCGTTTAATGGTTAAATATTTAACATAAGCAGAACAATAACATTTCAAGTATAAATCAATGTTTAAACACTCACCCTTCTACAATATTTGAAGATATCTAGGTGCAATTGTGCCATGTTGACGTAGGTACGGTTTGTGAATTAAGATCGCCCTATCCTGTCCTAATACGCGTTGCTTTTCTATGGCGTGAGTTAATATATTCGGTATCTACACGGTGGCATGGATATTTTTACTTTATCAAGCTTACTTTGATAAGTTACTCACACCCGGAGTTGATCGGAAGTTTTGTCGACAGGAGCACACGAAAAACACATGCAACATGAGATACAAAAAAAAATATATCTCACATCTGGATTAAACATAAATTGTGGTTATTTATTTGTTCAATAGTTATATACGTCCAAAGTTCTTTGAACAGTGAATAAGTCAACATTATTTGTTAACAAGAAAAGTAAGAATGAGTATTGAACATAAAAGCGCAGGAAAGACTTTGATTTAATTTTCATTTACAATATTATTAATTGTTTTATTGACTCACCTTCTCTGTTGCAACTTATCCAGTTCAACATTCCTTGCCGTTGACTCCGAAACTATGAATTGCTGTTCCTCAATCATCCCAATATTAATTATAGGTATAATTCTCCAATTTCCAGAATGTCAAGACTTGTCAACTCAAGCCATGGTCTTGAAATTTTTGGTAACAGTCTAAGTCATTCTTTAAGACTCTACCAAAACTTTGACTAGACCATGGCTTAAATGTTCTATCTTATGTTTATTTTGTCCTATTTTTGACATCGCTTCATTTATTATTATGTATTTGCTTTTCCTTCTCTGTTGCTCTTTTTTCCATTTCGTGTTTTATGTCTTTTTTGTAATTGGACTTTAGTCCGTTAATTTATAAATAAATAAATAAGTATTCCATACATTGTGAATGTTTGATTACATTAAATGAATATTGATTGAAGATATATGATCTTATAGCCATCTTGTATCTACATTCAATGCAATTAAATACATCAGTCACCTCGGTGTACGTATTACCGACTACATGCAATCTAGGTTCAAGCGCGTATCTGAAAGACTCAGTCCTGATATTATTGTTACAGCTAAATATAATCTTGGATCGCGTACTCGTTGGTATATGAAAGGCAGTAAGGTGCAGTAAAGCAAGGATGTCTATGATTCCATTGTCAATTTATAAATAAAATAAACTTGAAGTGTACATATGGAGAACGTCTTTATTGCAGGAAGGTTTTGCATTGCACTACGCCTGCATACCTTCTGGAATAAAACGTTCGAAATGAGACTGCCAACTTTGTGGGCAGACTGCGATACTAATTGTGGCCTGGTTTGTGATTTGGTTTGAATTCAAACATGAAATATTGATTATGCCAAGCATGAAGTGATAATGAAAGACGAGATTTACAATTATTGTTTTTTTTTTAAATAATCTTTATTTGATTAGGTACCCGGCTTTGATTACATTTTTTGATTTCAAGATCGAAGATGTGACAAAACTCACCGCCACCTGAGTTACAATGAACATTAACTTATCTTTTTGTTTAACCCGGAAAACAATAAAATAAGTAGGGTTTTTCGGTAAGGAATTGCGCATTTTACTTTGCAGTATTTGACGTTGGCAATGTAGATTTTGAAATTGTGAAAAAAGGGTAATAAAAAAAAAACATTAAGCTACCGAGACGGGAATATAAAATCGAAATTCGCCAATTGTAAAAAAAAAGCTGACAGCAATAAATATTGTGTTAAAAAAACTATGGATGCATCCAACTCATCACTGTGTAACCCGTCTACCAGGATGTAATAAAGCCACCCAAAGGTATATTTGAATGAAATTACATAACCGTTCCTGTCAGCATTAAAGAAAATACTAAGTCACAGATGTATAACACGATACAGAGCCAATAGCGTCCATTCCGGACATAAATATAATGGATTCACTTCATATTGTACGAGTGTGAAGATGCCTGTTACAAAGTGAAACCGATTCGGTCTTAATAAAAAATACAGTTGAATAAAGTAAAAAATGGTATTATTAAATAATCAGGTAACGAGGTGATACAGCAGGAAAGGCTTCAACCACATAGAACTGGTTTAATTTCAGCGTGGTTGTACGCCCTGTTATCGTGATCAATATTTTAGAAAACATTTGAAACAAAATAATTTTACAAAGAAGCGCTGCTTGTGTAGGTATCGCAACCAGAATCGACGTGAACACAGTCACACAGATGCATTGCTTGCATAGATCATGTTTTCAACTTGTTTATCGACTTGAAAAGTCATTACTAAAAGAACGCCCAGAAACAAAAGGTGGCGTTGTTCAAAATGTCAACTTCATATTATTATTTTATATTACATTAAACCATAGGCTATTCGAACTTCTTGGGTCACAGGGTGTCAAACTTCTATAAAAGATTTAGGTTACAATCTTGGAGTAACAATATATGGAGAGAGAGCTAATTCTTTTTACCCAACCTATACAAATTTGGGATAAATCACTTTCTCCGGGTTTTTACGTTGTACACCATGAGAAGGGAAGAGACAGCAAATTTTGCTAAATTATCACACCGCTTTAAAGTACTGTAAGGATGTTCTTCGTGTCCCGCGTCTCCGTTGACTCCGCCCACACGTTTTCAAATGCGACATAAATGGACATAAGTCAACGGTTTTTAGGTTACATGATATATTTTTATTTATAACAATACTGTAAAAAAGTGGTTACAGAATTAATAAATACATTATGCCGACATGTGCTATGAATGGATGTATAAATATCCTGGCTCTAGTCCTAGCCACGCCCAGGTCTAGCCGAGTCCGGCAAAACTCGTCAAAATTGACTACAGCAGCGCTCTGTCTTGAATATTATTGCTTTGAGTTTACAATACTATACGTACTTATCGTCATAAAATATTTTCTCGTTCTTCTGTTATATTTTATATTCACAATGTTTGCATTTAAAAAATTATACCTTTATATTGATGTTTTAAAGTACAAACACGTTAACTGTCTTTAATATTATTTCCTTTTCTGTGCTATAAAAAAATCCTGTCCATGTACACACGCACTGTTATACCCATATTTGAACATTTTTTCACGATTAATGCTGGCGATCATGATTTCAGATAGTTTTAATTTGCACATACATTGTTTTCTCGTTGATATGTTAGGTTAGGTAATTGAGTGTATAGCGCACTTGAGGTGAACTGTCACAAAACGGCGCTACATAAATTCACCGTTATTATTAGTATCCAGTTCTTCCGCAGGCAAACCGTAACATAATTGTCCAACTTTTAAACTACTTTTTAAGATTGTTTTTGCGAGAACTTTAATTAATTTTATAAATCGTATAATTTATTGCTCACCCTGTGTCTCCGCTGAGTATTGTTTGTGACCTAGATGTTTTCTTTGTTTTTAATGACGGACGCAGTGTTACGTGCAAAACCATATCTCTACCAACGCGTACCAACTTAAAAATGTCTAACTGTCACTTAAGAGCCTTAGAGGTGAAAACGGGGCTAAATAAATAATACAATAATTATTATTAAAATTAAAACAATTTATTTGGAAATTCACTGTGCCAACCATCCCTCATCACTCATTTTATTTCCAAACTAGATATATCATAGAATAATAATAATAATATTTAGATAATTTGTATAGCGCCGTTTTTTGTAAAAAATCACCTCGAGGGCGCTGTACTGTTAATTCCTATATTATATAGTTTTACTAACTACTTAAAATCAATTATTGTTTATTTATATTATGTACAGAGATAATAAACAAAAGCATTATTTTTATTATTTCTAATTTTGAGACTCTTAATTCGTGGTGAAACTCCATTTTAATGATTTTAATAGTGTACCTATTATTACCATTGTAAGATATTTTACGAAACCACCAATGTAAATATACTTTCTGTAAAATACATTCCCCAAACAGAGACGGGAAAATCAAAGAGTCAATTCTATAATAGCCAACTGTTAAACATAAAGCTGACAACTATAGATATTATATTTATAGTTATATATATTATATATTTATATTTATATTTATATATATATATATATATATATATATATATATATATATATATATATATATATATATATATATATATATATATGTATATATATATTTAAATATTTTAAACTCACAAACGCATCTAACGCATCCCATGTTACCCGTCTCCCAGAAGGTGATAAAACTACCCGAATGTATTTTTGAATGTTATTGTAAAGCCGCTTCTGTCAGCAATGAAACAAAACCCAAAGTCACAGATGTTCACTGTGAGACTTAATAAGCCTCCATTTCGGACACTAATAGTACATATGCCCTAGACTTATTTAAAATTATACCAGTCTGAAGATTCCCGTCATAAGGTGAAACCGGGCAAATCTTAATAAAAAAAGTGGAATAAAGTTTATTTTTATTTTTTATCATTAAAATCATTAGAAGCATACTTAGCTGACAGGTCACTTCAGATAAACACAATTGACTTTTATTTTATTTTTAGTTTTAAAAGATACAGTTTTGCACTCAGAGGACATGATGTTGGCAAAATTATAGTATTTATTTAAATTATCATGTTTTTATTGTTAGATTTTAGGATATGAGAGCGAATTTCATAATGGGTTTCTGAATTTGTGGTACAGTACAGGGATTTGATTAAAACGTATTTAACTAAAGGTAATTGTCAATATTTTTTACCAAAATCAATATCTATTCTGGTATAGGTATTTTGAATAACCTGAATGTATTCTGAAAATTATTCATTGTTGTTGAACTTTCTACAAACATAATAAAATAATTGTAAAAGGCTTTGATAGTATCATAAAATGATTTATTACAAAATAATTTTCAAAAGAATATCTTGGCCGTGATTTAAATCTGAAAAAAAATGATAAAAAGGTATATGTACTTACCGACAGTAATTAATCAAATTTGATATTTATCGTCTAAATCCATATTTCTCTTTGAATATTGAACATAGGAGCCACCTTTGTTTGTAGCCAGCACGTGGATGCTTCCATAGCAAGTTGTGTACGATAGACGTTTTACGGTATAGATTATTAACATTTTGGGTAATTTAGCCTTTTTTGGCAGCAATTACTTGAGGGGATTCTTGTTCAATATTCCTGAATTCGATTTCACTGGCATGTTTCGTTTGACTGAATCTACGAGAAGTATTTTAGGAATGTACCAACAATCGGTATTGCTATTGGACGAGTGTGAATATTTTTCCTATTTTAATAATTGTGTTTTAGTATCAGCAAAGCAAAGGTACAGGCTCTAAGGAAGGGTGGTTGTCACAGCTGAAACTCATAAGAATTTCTTGTCGCGTTGTTGTAGGCTTTAAAAATCTTCAAATCAGCTTGTGGCAGGTGTGAAACTTGTGTGTTTTATGCCTTGATGAAGGAGGCCTCCGTAGACTAGAACTGTGTGCGAAAGAAATAACGGAGTGGGTAAAAAAACGCAGGTTTTCAGGAAAGCCAAAACAACATTTAGGAATTGAGTTTCTTTCATGATATCATTCTGACTCGTCTTATTTTACCTTGCTAGATATTTATAGATGGAACAATTCCGCACACTTTACTCAAAAGTTGTTTTTTTTTACTCATTCCGTTCTTCCTTTCGCACACAGAAATATTATACTCATTTAGACACATTTTGTGATATGGTACGAGCATTTTGAAAAATTAAAACGGCAATAGTTGTCACTTGCAATGTTTGTTCATACTATGCAGCAATTGTATGTACGAGTATTAATAGGTTGCCTATGCTTGTCTTCAAGGTAAGTGTTGTTTTTAATTAAAATTGTGCCACCTGAGATGGCCGATCACGCGTCGAATGAATTTAGAAAATTGTCGGTTCGCTCATTTGGTCCTCCTTTGGCCACCTGCAAAGTTTTGTATGTCAAGCTGCGAGCCACGTTTCGTCCAAAAGCTGTGAGCTGGAAAGTAAATTAAATAAGAACACAACTGAATCCGAAAATATAATTTTAATCACATACAAATTAGCAACATCTTCACGATTAACAAATTACGAGTTGAGGTATACAAATATAAAGGAGTAATTTACTAACGACAGGAAAGAGTTCGTGTAACATGTCCAAAATAAAATACAAACGGCAATGTACAGTTAATTTTTTTTCGTCTGGCAACGTCATATTTTAAAATATGTAATAAGTATTAAATTATCACCTTGTGAAGTCAGATGAACGAAGGTTCAAAAGTGCCATCTCGAAGAAGGTTATTTTTGAAGAATTGGAAGAAAAGGGTTTTGACTGCATACATTTATATGGTTTTAAAGACATTTGTTTTCCTATTAACTATCTTACAAATCGGAATACTTAATTTCATAATATGAATTTTCCGAATATTGATAATAAAATATTTTATCATAGTTGTGAATTCAATAAATAAATATGTATAGTTTTATGTCTGTATAACTTTCAGAATTGGTCTGTTTTATATAAAATTTTCCTTAAAAAATATATATTTTAATCATATTTTTTATTGTATGCAATTAACATTTTTTTTAAAGTCGTATAAACACAATAAACATAATAATTTAATCTTTATTATTTATAGTTTTTGATAATTGCTCCTCTAATGGATAAAAAATCTGGTGCTTAGAGAGGGAGGCTTATAACTTTAACTTCGACGAAGCTATTCTTAATCCAAGAGCCAACTGTCCATTCTCTGTTTCAAAGCCTTCCAATTTTTCTGCAGGTTTGTAAAACAAAAAGCCACCATGGACCGCACTGTTATTAACGTACAAATGTATCGGTGCCATGGCAAAAGATCATTGATGTGATTTGAGCTTTTCTTTAATCCTAAATTTTATTTTGTTTTTATTTTTTATTTTTATGTGAGGTAACTTTAATAGCTGCCATGCCGGTGGAGTAATGATATTACTAAGAGATACATATACTTTGAAACAATTTCTAACGTTAATAATAGATAAGTGCATAGATCTTGCAATGCAATGAAAATGAAGAGAGGGGTTGAACAAGGATCCCACTGCGTAATTCATCAGTCTCCCAATGTCATTAAAGGTGATATTTCTCAAATGAATATCTTATTTTATTTTATTAACAATTAATGTGCGGATGGCAACAAAAGAAACAGCAAAAATAACAAACAATTATTTCAAGGAAGAATATTTAAGATGTGCGATAAGATAAATATGGTGGTAGAAAAAACAATTCAATATTAGAAGAAAATACATAATTAGATTATCGCAAAAAATGCCGTCAAATATCGTCACTTTATTTGGTAAATCTCGAGTAAAAGTATTTTTTTTTCACAAACGGAGATTTGAAAGCCATATCTTATGAATTATTTAAATGCGGAGGTATTACTATAAAAACCTTAAATCTTTTTAATGAATATTATTTACTAAAAATAGTATCAGGGAAGATAAATAATAATAAATCAAATCACGTAAATTGTATAGCTACACGTACATTTAAATTTTATTTAAAATTATTGACTTAGAACTTCGATTGAATATAATCCATTAAGTCCACATTTGTACACCATTTTTCATAAATAAGAAAGCGACAGCAAACAAATATGCACAAAGTTGTTACAAAATGCAATTTAAAACTCTTATCAGTTTCGTGCATCTCCTGTAAAATGTACAAAATTGACTTTTTATTTACTACTTGGCGACGATATGAGAGTGCATCTTTAAATAAAGCTATTTTCGAACATATAATATAGTAGTTGAAACCAATCATCAATCATATTCTAAAGAACTAAGAAAAATGCGATTCGAACGAGACATGTTTTATAAAATAGCGAAAATGATGAAAGAGAATTATCACCAGAATAAACAAGCACCCGAAACAAATACCGGATAGAACAAAAAATATTTATAAAAAAATGTAGCTGGAAAGCGGGGGCATAAGAAAAGTGTGAAAAAGTCGTTAATAAAAAAATAAATGTATTATATATAGGTACATGGAAAATAATAAAAATAAATAGTACACCCTTTATAGCACCATTTAGTGATTCATCACCTCAAGGGCGTTTTACGTTTGTTGATACCTCATATGTGGTCAACTCTACACAAATGAGTTAAATATGACATTGCGTAGAGTTTCAATTTGTACTTCAAGTTTCAATTTTTTTATTTGTGAAAATATAGTATTGCATCTAAAACTACAAAGCGTATTTTTGATGTCTCAAAAAACAATCTGTAACTCTAAAAAATCAGTTTTCAATTTATTCCTGAACAATTACACTTTTGACACATATGAGGTATTTTCGCGTTGACGACGATATGTTTACACGTTTAACAAAGACACAAAATTAAAAAATATAAAAACAAAAATGACACTATTGGACTACAGTGTTGTGAGCACAGGGTTTTCTGACAAATAAAATTAGTGCGAAGAAACCTGCCAACAGAGGCAACGTTTCGAACTTAGATTACTGCAACAGAATATACGCGAGCCTTCCCAAATATCAAATTATCAAAGTACAACTAGTTTTCAACGCCGCGGTAAGACTTATCACCGGCGTATTAAAATATTCTACTATTTCAGGGCACCTCGAAAATCTTTACTGGCTTAAATGTCCAGAAATAATCCAGTTCAAACCTTGCTGGATGGTATTTAAGTCAATTGACGGAAGGGCTCCGGTTTATTTATCGGAACTGTGTATTCCTGAAGATTCCAACTCGCGACAGTCAACCCTTAGGTCGGTAACGTCACGGCTATCAAAAGGTGGAAGGAACCAAAGCGCCCACCAGATACTAAGTTCGGAGAGCGCGACTTCGGAGTGTCAGGTCCTAAAGCCTGGAATAGGCTGCCACGTCATCTGAGAATAATAAAAGACATGACAGAGTTCAGAGCTAAGCTCAAAACTCATCTTTTCAGAAAATAATATCCATAAATAACAGAATTGCCCTAATTTACACAGCTAGTCACCTCAATTCTCGATCTACTGCTAAACAAAAAGTTTGTCAATTTTTCACAGCCTATAACAAATGTAAACTACTTGTAAATAAATGTAAATATCAATAAGGTAATTTAAGCTATAGTTTTAGGTATTTCTATAGTTTGGACCAATATAAAATGCAGAAAAATCACCACAATCTAATTTATAAATTCCCGAGTGTCTTGGTTTGTCATCTTTATCTTAAGAATTGATGAGAAATAAAAACATCATAAACAGATACCCTGATGATGCTTAGGCTAAGCGAAACCGGTCGGTCATAAAAATTAATATAATATCTGTGGTCTTATACAAAGGAATTTTTTTCATTTCTTTAAATATTGGTTTTAGACTTTGAAAGAAGTCAAAAGATCTTTCGTTAATAAAAAAAAGATGGTTCATACAAAACACTATCTACATAAGTGTATGACTGTGCTCGGGTAGAACTTTGCATACTAATACAAAGAGGATGTATATGCCGGAATAAATTGGGAAAAAGTAATATAAATAATTTTCAAAGATATATGTGATTGATAAAAATAACGGTTTCTAAAAAGGCAATTGGCAGAGACGTTATTCCCGGATAGAGTAGAGGTTTCGAGTTCACGTTTCTTCTGTTGCATATCCGGTTAGTAGCTGAGTGAACAAATCGAATGAAAATCAAATGAGCATCGGATTCCCACCCGGGCGTTGTGGGTTCAATTCCTTTACTAGCTAAGTCCTCCATAATTGCACAAGCAACATATTTCTCTTATAATGATGGCTGTAGCAGTTTTAAGAAGAGGGTAGAAAAATATGAATATTTTAGTAAAAACATGTTTTTGATGCTTTGTTTGATTGGTTGATCTAAAATATATTTTCTTCGGGACAAGCTACAATTTAGGCAGTTCAAAAGTTATTTGCAAATAACTAAAATTGGTTGTCATTTAGGTGAACGAAACCGAAAAATTTTAATTCAGTTTTTTGTTAAAGTTTTTTTTATGAAGCTGTTGAAACAGGCCTTATATTAAAAAAAAATATTGTAATTGTTGTGTAAAAAAAACTCTTTTGATGTAATATATTATCTATACCTGCTTATGAATGTTTTGAACTGTTTAAAAGATGCCAGCAGATATGAAACTTATTTAGTTAGAATTTAATTAGTGTGATACATTTTTACACTTTTTTTGTAAGAGAATGATTTGAAAATGTTTGAATTTAATTATGTAAAAAATGAAATAACGCAAAAAAGAATTAAACAGAAAAATGCAACGAAAATAAGAAAAGAGAGGTTGCAATCAATGGCTCCAATGCTGGTTGTGCAAAATATTGAAACACATTTGCTCACTGTTATATTTTATCAAACTCATATTTTTGAAAAATCAGTTTTATTTTTTAATGCATCTCTATGTTCGTGTGCAGAAATTATTCCAGATTTAAACTGCAAACAAAAAGGTATCTAGTGTAAATTCATCAATTATTATTTTCGAAAAAAAAAAAGATTTGTGTATAGTTGAAATTAAAATATTTAAAAATTGAGTGAGATTTACGTTTTATCATGATATTAATGAAAAATACAAAAAAACCGAACATTTTCTCTATGTAATGAAGCGTAAAGGTGTAAAAAGTTAACATTATTAAAAAAAAAGTGTTTAAAGTTAGAAAATTTTTCCCTTACTTTATTTTGTACATGACTTTTCATAATCATAATTATCTTTATTAGTTGCATATTCGTACATCTTCACCTTCCCCTAGCAAACTAAATGATGAGAAATGATTGGAAAATTATTACGGATATGGAGTATTCAAAAAAGTCTTTCGGACAGAATTTTTTATGAAAAATTATTAAAAAAAAGGAAAATAGTGCCTCTCTTGTCCGTCTCACTCACGTGGCGCTAGCGTAACAACAAGTATGATCACGACGAACATGATTGTCCCAATAACATAGAGCATTGTGCTGTTTTTCTCGATAGTTGGTTCTCCTGTACCGGTACCCGCCTCTCCATTTGGAGTCCACGAGGACACGCATGCGCAGATGGGGCGCCCACCACAACTGGTCCCGGGGAAACTGTCCCTTCGTGGAGCATCTGAAAATGAATAGTATACCAATTACCAACAGTTATTATACAAGGTGTCAACATGATAGATAGTTCGCATCAGAACTGGCTCTCGTGAAATAGTTCTTGCGTTTTTTTTTATCTCAAGATCCTTGAATTTTCCATAATTGGAATTAATGATGATTACTCCAAAAGAAATTCAAGGACTTTGAGTTTCTGAAACAATTTATAAGTTTAAGTAATCTAACGTACCTAATTAAGAAATGGAATTATCTAATGACACTTTACATGGAAATGTTTAAAATTGTAATATTATGTGTTTTGGGAAATGAGACTTAAAGTTAAACTGTAGCTTGAGACAAGATTGTTCTCCATTCGAAAGACTAACTTTGGTTTTTTTTAACTTAAATT
Organism: Drusus annulatus; assembly: GCA_022651775.1. NCBI lineage: Eukaryota > Metazoa > Arthropoda > Insecta > Trichoptera > Limnephilidae > Drusus > Drusus annulatus. Next base: position 116,787 of record JAGWCC010001027.1, on the reverse strand, counting down.
TGTCATTCTCTCTCTACACGAGAAAATTTATCGAAAAATATTTATGGCCGGCGTAGATTTTCTCAGAATGTGTAACAAATAAATAAATAAATGTTTTTTTAGTTTTATTTGAATAAGACGCGTTCTTCTTTGGAACGCTCCGGGAAGACGTGGCATGATTAAGTGGAGCAAATACTTCAGTCGGGTTATGTGCGAAGAGTGTGTTAATACATTCATATGAGAAGCGAGATGACCGGTTCGTAGCTGGGTGGATAAACGCGTCGGATTCCCATCCAGGCTTCGTGGGTTCATTTCCTCTGCTAGGTAAGTCCATCATTGCACATGAAACATTTTCCGCTTATTATGATGGCAGTATAAGTTTTTTTTAAATCGTCAGGTCATTAGTATCCCAGGAATGTTTCTTATAAAGAAAAAACAAGTTTAAGTTGTGTGGCGGACAATCCTCTCTGCCTATCCCTGCGGAGAAACGGCTTGGTGCATAAAGTGTACATTATACCATTCGTCGATGGCTTTATGCTGCTTCAAATGAAAATTCACAAATATCTGTAGCTTTGAAAATGACTACTTTGATGAACTGGCAAACAGAGCACTGTGTAAACTAGCCCCGCGTTCTTTCTAAATATTTTTTTATTTATAGTTTTTGTGTTTAATTTGTAGAACTCCATTTTAATTTTTTTATAATTCGATTGAATTAAATTTAATATTATTATTATTGAGTTCTGCTATTTAAAGTTTTTTATTTTAGTTTTTAGTGACAGCTGTTTCGGCGTTTAAGGCCAGTTTGACAATGGCCTTAAACGCCGAAACAGCTGTCACTAAAAACTAAAATAAAAAACTTTAAATAGCAGAACTCAATAATAATAATATTAAATTTAATTCAATCGAATTATATAAAAATTCTTTCTAAATGGTGAATTGTTGTAGCTTGTTGATTTCTGAATGACAAATTGATCATTGTTCTGTAAATACCAGCTACTTGGAGCCAGTGGGACTGTGATTTGAACAAGGGGTCTGTGTTTCCTCCCTCCTATAGTATGGGCTCATTCAAGATCCCACTTTATTCCTTCCTTTCCTTAAAAAAGTCTCGCCACATGCCGCCCTTAAAGATGACATAGCTTATCAAATTTAAATTATTTTCCGAAGGCTTCCTGTGTGGATTTATTAAAAAGGGCATTACTGACAGTTTCCATCACGACATTGGTACTGATGCTTTTTTCCAGAGGATTCGTTTCGACTTGGAATATAAAAATACCAAATTTCGAACAATATTCCACCATTTTTTATTGATACCTGAAATACATATTTAAAAAAATAACAATTTGAAGTAAATCTATGGTATATAGACCATTCCGGACATAAATTGCACATATACCATAGATTAAATTCAAATTGTACCAGTCTGAAAATGCTCGTTATAAGGTGAAACCGGTCCGGTAAAAAAAAATAGTGGAACAAAGTTAAAAAAATAGTATTGTTAACCTTGCCGTACCTAAAATAAAAATCAAATTGCGATCCGAAGGGGGTGACGTAGTTACTCCATTTAATCTCTGTTATTAAACGTTCCCATGTCATAATCTTAGGTAATTTGTTTTTGGTAATACTTAGAGAGGAGGATATTCTGCATATCGTCGCCGGAAAAGTCATTAGGAAAGTATATACCAGAGCATTAAAAGTTTTTTTTTCATTAAAATTCATAAGTCTTCAGTACCTGGTTGGGTTTTTGTTTTTAAGTTAACTCAGGTAGCTTAATGCTTTCACCGACTCACCTGAAGCGATATAAACCTGAAAAAAGTCTCAAACTTGTGTCGCTTGAGTCAAGCCTTTTCCTAAATGGTAAATATATTTTAGAAAGGCTACAAAAGTCTTGAGAATCAATGGAGTCAGGGCATTCGATGCAGAAAAAAAAACTGATCACAACTGCATATTTAACTCATTTTCGACTAAAGTGTCGCTTAAGCTCTTTTGCCTTTATAGCGACAAAATTTTAGTCATATTTATCTAAGATATAGTACAAAACCCTTTTAAATTAGAATCCTCCTTCGAAATGGGAGTGTAAAAACATTAAAATGAATTTCCACCATGATTTGACAGTTTCAAAATTAGACCTACTAGAATATAATACTTGCCAGGTTGTATGGTGGATTCTTGCACTCCCGGGGGGCGTACAGGGAGAGGGTTGCGGAAGGGGTAGTCGATATCCCGCAGCTGCACGGGAGAGCGTGGCCTGCAGGAGGCTGCGCTCACCCACTGCACCCCTTGCTCAGGTATCGAGGTGATATACACTGAAATCGTGACACAATACTTATTAAATAAAAAGGGCTAATCCAAACCCATCTGATAAGCTTATAGAAATAATACGCTGTGGGCATGATATGCGCCGAAGTAAGGTTTTTTTCCCTTACTTCTGTTGAAATGGTTCAAGCATTTTTAATAATTTATTTCTTGAACAGTTCAATCAATTTTGTAAGCCTGTGGTGGACTTAGGAGTTCTAAAGGTTCTACGTTAATTTACGACATCCATCGGTATAGACCACCGAAATATATATATATATATATATATAGTACCCGGCATGCTATGGAAAGCCACAATTGCCAAATTGGCTTGTCTAACATTCTTTCCCAAAAACAAAAAAAAAACAAAAAACTTTCAATTTTGAAAATATTCTACCCAAACAAACCTTCTTCTGTGGAATATATAATATGTCAGAGAGCGGTATATGTATGACTAACATAAAATGCAACAAGGCGGATTCAAAGTTTTTCATACTAATTTAAAATTTTATAGCCAGAGTTTTAGATATTGGATTTAATTCAAACTACTCTCTAAACCTTCCGTCACTAATAAAAAGTGTTAATTTAAGTGAAATCGGCTCAGTAATTTTTGAGAACAGAAATCGCTCAATAATAAAAATCGAAAACAGACAGACTTACATTCATTTTTATATGTAGATATATATATATATATATATATATATATATATATAAACCATAAACTTGTTTTTAATGAATACCGCACAAAAGTGAAACTGCCCCAACCGTCTGGAATCGGTAAAACTATGAAATACCTGATTAAAATATGTTGTTAGGCCGAAGGTCATGAGGAGGAGAAGGAGATGGGGAGTAGGAATTTCCTAGCTATTCAGATCTGGTCACCAAACACGGTTAAAACCATTTCAAGCAACACTCCGATTATGAATGGTGGTCTTTCACCAGGGCGTTACTTATTGTGTCTACCACTGTGAAACGTGCCGCAAAAAAACTGTATACTATTTTAAATTAATTAAATGTGAAATAACACATATTCATCAAATCAAAATTATTTACGTACGACGAGATTTGAGGCCGTGACCTCGGGACTCGTAGTCTAGCGTCTTAACTACACGGCCGCGAAGGCCGTCAAACATGTCGCTCCATAGACATAGGTAATTAATAAAACGAAAATATTTTTTCTAATTTAACACTTCCCTTTGCTATTGAGACAGAGTAAGGAGTTTTGTAAAAATTTTCAACATTTCAACTACTTGTAACATCCCAACATCTATAGATGAAAAATAATCTAAGAATTTCCTTGGTACCTGCGTATTATTAAGCATGATATATATATTTTTTTATAATATATCGTAAAATTTATAATTAAAAAAAGGGTTATCGACGCGGCCATCTTTAGACCGCTGAATTTTCCATATATTACGTTTAATAGGGAACTCGAATCGCTTGGAATTTTTCTAAATCTTTTAATTAAATAATACGGGGAAAACAAACCTTTGATTGGAGAGAGGCTTTATGAAAACCCCCTTGTCAGAGTAAAACCAACCGGTTAGATTCTTAGATGTTTTAAATAAGAATATCAGAAAAAATTAAAATATACAACGGTATAATAATAATCTTGACCCACGTTCATAAGTATAAAGGTAACATAATGCATTACAGCAGCGAAATATGTACTTTACGTTTTCTTCGGTCTAATCGGATATCTATTTTCCAACAGAATAGATAAGATTTTAAATATGAGATATTTTGTAACCATTGCTATATAGAACTTTAGGAGAATCATATCAGAATATTATATTATCAATTACAAATAATTTCCCCTGTGAGTATGTAGAGCTCAACAAACAAGCTCTGTTGAAGCTGTTAGAGAAGTAGACAATCCGTACAAAGTTGGTTGGGGATTATTTCCGATTCACCCCACCTCCTACCAATATGGGTTTCTGCACATCAGCCATCAGCCGCATTCTTTCGTTTATCAACTCTAGATATGTATTTACGAGTAAGAACTTTTAAATTTGAAACTTGGATGAATATAAAATAGGTAAACCCTATGAATACCTGTAATGTATTTGACAAAAACAATCGAGCGACATTTGACCGTCAGTTATTTAGTTTTTGACAGCTGTGTCAGATCACATTGCCTAGTTACATCCCGTCAAAATTAGTAACCTATAAAATTTGATCGTAAGAAGAGGAAGTGATATTGTGTTGCTCATCTGTGCCGACAAGTGATCTCAGATGTTAAATTAATGATACGTATAAATTAATACACATATAATATATACCATACGTATTTATAGGTATATAGGTACCGAACCTAAGGGAAAATATATGAACGAGAATGATTTTGTGTTTTTCTATTTTATTATTTAACATGTCGGCAAGGAACATCGTGGATGTGTAGCCAACAGTTAACTTCTTTAGAGCTAGTTGAGTGAGGAACTTCACATACCTGAGCTATCTCTGCTCGTCCCGGCTACCGGGTGCACTGCCGGGAGCGCTGCAACCACCCCTTTAGCGGGGGTCCCGGTACCCCCACTCTTCCCGGCTCTCCTGGCCGCCACGGGCCTCCTGGTCCCCCCTGCCTCCTCGGGGAACTTCCACGCTTCATTGTCTGAAAACATTCGGCAAATTATGGAGACAGATAGACAAAAAAGGATTATTTAATGATTGGTATATGGTTTTGGATATCACTATGCTATTTCATGTGCAGTTCAAGAGTTTGAGCAGTCAGTTCCCAGTCATTAGGGCAGAGGTGGTGCTGGCTACTAACCTGCCGCTGCCGAACGATCCAGGTAATCGACGATAACGATGTTTATGGGAAATCTTTCTCCCTGTTCGCTCGTCCCATCGGCCCAGCGGTATCTAACATCGTAAGTTTTCTTTGCTCGGCCTCCCGGCGCAGCAGTCAAACTGCCCATTCTCAGAATTTTTAGCTGAAGCGTCTCCAATTATTGGTATTTTCTAAATAGTTCTTTTACTGAATATTATTATAAGTTTCATTTGAATATTGGGTAAATCAGGTTTAGTTTTAATTCGATAGTGTTTGATAGTTGACTGATAGAAGTTACTGGCGTGGACATGAACATGGACAAGGGCCGATAAACTGGGTGGTCTTCACAAACATTTTTACACACCTACTTTGTACAGTTGCGTGTTTCTAAGAAACTGGTGTGCTATCGACAACTCACTCGCAGAATCCGTATCGCGGTTTGGATCGGCCAGCCGCTATCAGCTCTGCCCGGCTCTGTTTCAACACGTCCAACGTAGTTTTATCACACGAGAGAACACCGATAATCGTCAACACGAACACATATCACCTTCTGTACCACGACTGCACTAAACGAATGGCGACAGATGAATAAAGCCCAGAACAGGACTACTGTTTAATATATGATCCACATCGTTAACTCGACTGCACGTGGCTTCACCTTGACCAGAAGTTTGTTTTGATGTTTTGGCTAACGCACACAGCCTTACCCATTTTTAATTTACAGGGGTCTGGTTGTCGGTCCATGTTATGTGGTTATTTTTTCGATGAATGATTCCTTGTCGCGTGGAGTTTTTAATAACACTTCGAGATGTCGGAATTTCGCCACCACGGTGTGTTTGCCGTTTCTCTATGACGTCACATGTGTCACCTTTCTCTATCAATAGACAATAGTCGATGCAATTTTTTTATCTAATATTAATTATGTAATAAAACATAAATATTTGTATTTTTTTCACGCAGGATAAGGTTTATAATCAATTCTATCAGATGTTTGATAGAATTTAGATATTTATTTATAACAAATTGCATTGTCCGATCTCATTCCAACCGGTTGTCATAAAAAGTTTGAACGCAGCCATTAAAATAAATTACTCCGCGCTGGTAATTTTATGACCATAACTATTCAACGTACAATTGTTAATAACATTTTCGTTTTATGCTAATGTTGACAAACATAGGTGTTTTATTGGATCTAAGTATTCTTAGATGCTTGGTATTTAAAATAAAATCAGCGTTTCTTGGAAGTGTTGATACCATATTGTTACACGTGGCCTGTTTGTTAGGTACATTGATAGGTTTTTGTTGGGAGTTCGAAAATAACACTTGTTAAACATTTCTTAATATTTCTTAGTAGGTGTCAATGGATTTTATACAGCCTTTGTGGTCGAGTGGTTAAGACGCTGGACTACGCATCCAGAGGTGGCCGATTCGAATCTCGGCGTGCGCAAGTATATCCTATTTAGATAATATGTGTTATTTCACATTTAATTCATGTAAAATAATATATTGTATATTTGCGGCACGTTCCAGAGTGGTAGATACTTCAAGTATCGCCCTGGTGAAAGACCACCATTTGGAATCGAAACTTTGCTTCAAATAGTTTTAGCCGTGTTTGGTGACCAGATCAGAATAGTCAGATACTTACCCACCTTCCTCTTTCTCTTCCCCATCTCCTTCCCCTCTTCAATACCTTCAGTCTCGCAACATACCCCAATAGTTCCACTGGCACTAGACGGTCGAGGGCAGTTAGAACTCTTGTGTTGTAGGTATTCATTATGAAAAAGGGTCAAATAAAATACTACCCAGTTTTAATGATTTTAATTAAACCAAGTTGTTTGATTCGTGGTACCTCCATTATTATACATTTTTACATATTTTTTAGCTTTATTCCACTACTTTTAATTTAAGACCTGACCAGTTTCACCTTATGACGGGCATCTTCAGACTGGTACAATTTTAAGTAAGTCTATGGCGTATATACTATCAGGTCCGGAATGGACGCTAGTAGTCTCATAGTGAACATCTGTGACTTTAATAATAATAATATTTGGATGATTTGTATAGCACCGTTTTTGTGAAAAATCACCTCAAGGGCGCTGTACAGTTCTTGTTGTCTATTATTACATATTAATTCCTAGTTTAAATAATAAAATATACAGGAACATATTTACCTGGCAGGTCCTATCAGATAGACACACTTATTAACTTAAAATTATAATTATAATAATGATTTTTTTTTATTTATTTTTTCCGATTTAGGGCATGGGAGCGAAATAAAAAATGGGCTATCTGAATTAGTCGTACAGTACAGGATTTGGTTAAAATTTGTATATCTAAAGGTGATTCGTCGAGAGACAGATTATGTTAAGATTATTTTAATGAATTTAAGGATATGAAGGAGACTGAAAAGGTAAGTTTTCGGTTTGGACTGAAATTCTACATTTAGGTTTTGTTTTATTGCTGACAGAGGCGGCTTTACAATAACATTAAAAAATACATTCAGGTTATAATAAGCGTTCGTTCCGGACATAATAGTAAATACGCCATAGACTTTCTTAAAATTATACCAGTCTAAAGATGCCCGTCATAAGGTGAAACCGGTCAGGTCTTAAATATAAAAAAAATTAGAATAAAGCTAAAAACTTGGTATTATTCATTAAATTGGAGTTCCACCACGAATTAACAGTTTCAAAATTAGAAATTATCTAGTTTTAATTGATTTCTGAGACATATTGCTTGTCTAGCGAATTTCCACCATAAATATTGGTATTTTTATTTATTGCCATATTGTGGTTTGATGGTACCTACTTATTCACAAACGTTTATTCAATGATCACAATATATAACATTTGATTTATTATCTTTAAAATGATTTGTTACTATAGTTTTATTATTGACAGCTTGGTTATTTGTGTAGATTCTGTTTGGTAGTCAATATGACGATACCTTATAAAATATTTATAAAAATCTTATAAAGCTTTATAAAATGTAATTTGGTTTATTTTTCCGTTTGTTATGATGTAGTTTAGTGCTTCAGGTTGTGCCACAACTGGAAGGGGAATATAAACATTTACAAATTAAATTAAAATGAAAAACATTAAAAACAAAAGTAATTGGTTTTTTAATGTAATTTATCACTTTTTCATTTTATTAATAGATCGGAATTTTTGTCTATCTACAATCTAGTGGTTGTAAAAATAGAAACATTAAAAATGGTTTTTTATGACAACTGGCCACAAACTGTAATTTGATGGATTTGCATCTCACAGAGAATTATTAATTAGGCAATTGAATAATTTGTAGCTTACCATAAAATACCAGCACAGACAGGTTGGCGAGTGACATTCACAATGTTTATATTTTGCGTATTCCATTCACTTTCCGACCTTCCTCTTGTCCATCCGCTTCCCCTCCCCACTCTCTTAGGCCTCACATCACCCCCTAATTAGGGATGGCATAGTCTCACTGAATGTGGGCACATGGAATTTTCCATGTTTGGGTACTCGATGGATTGCACACGTAAAAAAGCAAGCATGTTTGTAAGTATCACCAATGAAAAGTCTCAAGTTTTTGTTGCATTTAATATCACAATTTATTGAGCAATCATATTTTAATTACAGTTTTTTTGGTACATTATAGCATGTATGTATATATATGCAAATATGAAAATATTGATATTTATGTAAAAAAAAATATACAGATACCAAAATGGTCCTTTTTTTCTATCTGCTTTGCAGAGAATCATAATATTTACTGATTAATCAAAAGTTTATAATTACAACAGCTAAAACTTATATTCATGCGTTCTAAAGAAATGTTTAATTTTATGTTTTAGTAGAAGGCAATCACTTTGTGGTTTGATATATTTAATGAAAATAATAACTTTGTTTAAGACCATAAATTTAATTTTAATTTGTATTACCGATTTCGCGTAGTCTAAGCATCATCAGGATAATTTTAATTTTGTACCCTAATGATGATGAGACTAAGCGAAACAAGTCGGTCGTAAAATAAAAATAAAATCTGTGGTCTTACACAAAGCTATCATTTCATTTTCATTGCTTAATTGTATCTTTAACAGCTATCGAAAATCGGCAAAAACCGAAGATATTTATTATATGTAGACATTTAAATAACAAAATACAAAAAAAAAAGTTTCATGCATCAGATTTTGCAATGAATTTGTCCTAACTACATGTAGAGAATTTACAGATACATCATTAATTTGTAGTATAACTGGTACAAAAATGCTACAAAGCGCTTAATTTTGAATGCTGAGGCTTAAGACAATGTACTCGATATAAATAAATTGTATAAAAATAACGAACAGCAGGTATTTTTAGGTTTCAAAAATAAATGCTTTACAAATCTGGGGCTTATGCTAAAAGCGACCTTGTGAGATTTGTGAATTGTTCACAAAAGGCTATTTTTGTCAATTTTTAAGGCACACAAACACAGTTTTGACAGTCACATAATATTTTATAGACATGCGACAGTATAATTAATCTCGACTGAAATAGCCATTGACCGCAATCAAACAAGGTACATTTCAGAGTACTTTTTGGCATAGGCATATGCTGCGAAATGCAACAAATTTAGTGATGAAACAAAATAGCGTAAGAAAAAAATATGTAAAACTTGTGAAAGTAAATTTCTATTACCAATATTAATATCAATATTAAACAGTTTCTTGAATGATAGAAACACTACAGATTTTTAAAAATCGGCTTCTAACAAGTTTTTTATACAAAGAAGAAATGCAATTTGTAAAACCAGTAGGTACATTGTATGTACGTACATGTGTACAGTTTTGAAAACAATTATATTTTTATAATTTATTTATTTTATTGTATACGCCCGAGAGGACTTTTAAATTAAAGGTTTACAATTGACAGTGAAAAAATGACCAAATAAGGAGTGGTAAAAATAGTATTTGAAAACATACAAATATTATTAATTAAGGATATACGATATTATAGCCTTCTTATATCTACATTCATATCTACATAAAGTTAATATTTTCAAAGGGTATTTGAAGTTTATAGTTTATATATATCTAAAAAAAAAGAGTTGAATTTTTTCGATGAAGTCGGAGTGGATTTTATGGTTAGGGGACCAGATAGAAGGATTATATACCACTTGTCTATGAACTAAAGATGAATACAATATTTTGAGTGTAAAAAAATTCTCTGGCATTTCTGAGAGTGAATCCAAGCATTTTAAATTCTTTGGTTGTAATTTGTTTGTAAGTTTGGTTGTAAAGTTGAATTTAGTTTATAAAACTATGCCAAGATCATTGATTTCATTGAGTGAGGAGAGTGTTGTTGAGATTATATTGGTAATCGAAAGGCTGATTAGTTCTGAAAAAAATAATTATATTGTATTTTCTTACGTTTAAGTAAAGTTTATTGAGGGAACGCCAATCTTGTAATTTGATAACATTACGTTGAATGAACATACAGTCTTCATATTTTGAATGAGTTTAAAGATTTTCAAATCGTTGGCAAAAAGCACAACATTAACATCATCATCAAAAATATTTACAATGATAAAGAGTAAAAAAAATTGGGTCATCTAGTAACGTAAGTTTTAACGTAGGGACTCTATCTAGTAACGTAAGTTTTATGGTAAAGATAACGATACAATGGTTCAACCTACTGCCGGGCGCGCTGTTGTGAGTGACATGACCGGGCGCGCGCCGCACTAAATGCGGCATTTAGATATTCAATTTTTTTCATAAAAATGTTTGTCATCTATACGTGGAAAGTGATCATTCCAGAATAATAAAGTTGTTATGTGTAGGTTCACATGTATTTTAATAGTCGTAAAATTCAACGTTGGGTATAATATTCTACAAAAAAGAAGAAGCACCACATTTGATTCGCATCAAAACCACAAGAATGTAACACTATAAAGTTTTTTGAAAAATAAATATTTTTTTAATGCATCCTTTATAGTAGCAGTGTCTCTGGATACTTGTTTAGGATCTGGGAAACTTTTTTTCGCCATCACTTAGCGACCTCTGACTTTATAACTAGATTTTAATTAACCGGTGACGGTGAGATGAGTACAGACAGTGTACGCAGAGTGGAACTATAATGAACAACTCAAAAAACTGCAAAAAGGCGGACTTACCGCACACAGTAGGTTGATAATAGATGGAATGAAAAACAAATACTTTTAAAGTATCACAAAGGAATGTCGTTAAAATTCGCCAAAATTATGCACTAAAAGAGTGTAGGAAATATAGCAATACAGCTAAATAGCGTAAGAAATAGAATATTTGTACATAAATACTTGAGTCGGGCCATGTCAAGAGTTAGAGTAACAGAAGAGTATGTATGAGACGATGTATAAATGTGATTGAAGTAAGGAGTGTGTGCCAAGACAGAGTTGTATGGCGAACCGTCCTCTCTGCCTACCCCTGCGGGGAAACGGCCTGATGGTTAGTTAGTTTTGGGTATATTTGTAGGTACAGATATGTGTTAAAAACTTGATGTAAGTTGGTGCCTACCTAGTTGATCTTACGCCAAAAAAAGAAATGCACCAGTTTCATTAAAAAATGATGTGTGGATAAATGAAATTATGATAAAGATTCGTAGAGTACCTAGGTTGTGAAAATAAGTATTCGTTGCATCGAGTAATATGGTTAATGAAACATAATTTTATATTGAACCAAAATAGTTTTTGAAATGATAAAATTTAAATAAGTTATCTATTTTCTAAAGTTTTTTTTGATTCCCAAGTATCTGCGAAAGAAATCAAAACAAGTTATACACAAGGAATGCAATAAATGGACCGAAAATAACTCGTATATCTGTGTGCGAAAGGAAGAACGGAATGAGTAAAAAAGAAAAGTTTTGAGTTAAGTGTGCAGAATTGTTCCTTAGATACATATCTAGAAAAAAAAAATAAGATGAGTAAGAAAGTAAAATAATGTGCAATTATGTTGTTTTAAAGAACACGTTAAGTATAACAAAATTAGATACAAAAAGCAAAATTCCAAAATTTTGTTTTGGCTCTTCTGAACATCTGCGTTTATTGACTCATTCCGTTCTCCCTTGCGCACACAGATATTATGTGTTTAGAAAATAAGTGTTTCACACATAAAAATGCAGACAGTTAATGGGAATACAACTTAATTTTTATGATGGTGCACAATCGAGTAAGAATTAATATTATGAAAATAATATATTGTCGTCAACAGGAAAATACCTCCCACGTCACGGGAAAATACCGCCACGGTCAACTTTACAAAAATGAGTTAAATATGACATTGCGTAGAGTTCCAATTTGTACTTCAAGTTTCAATGTTTTTATTGGTGAGATTACATCATTGCATCTAAAACTACAAAGTGTATTTTTGATGTCTCAAAAAACAATCTGTAACTCTCAAAAATCAGTTTTTGATTTTCCTCCTGAACAATTACGTTTTTGACACGTGGGAGGTATTTTTGCGTTGACGACGATATGTTGTATTTCAGAAAGATGGTTGAACGAAGACAGTGGGTTTAATCCATTCCTCCTTGTAAAACTTGAAAGAAACCTGGCAATTGAAACCTGTCTGACTACATTAAACTAGATCATTTCAACAAATATAAGTTGAATTTACAATACAATTAAAATGTTTGTACAGCTTTACGGTTCCAAAATAAAGGTGAAAAATAGTATTATACATACAATTATAATAGCCATGAGACTACTTTAAAATTCCATATCCCGATCGGGGATGCCAGTCTCACTCACTCCAGACGGTTGGGAATGTTGAATTGTTGACGATTTGGCAAGTCATGCTAGATTCTGGCAGTAGTGAAGAATTACATCTGGCTGGTCCTCGGTACCGGAGACTTCTCAGGCTGGCGGGAGCTTTGCTGGCACTTCCGTTCGGCGGCTGAAGAAGGTTGACAGAAGGTGAAACCTGAAAGAGAAAAATATTTGATACATTGAATAGGAATTTATTATTTTTATTTTTGGGAAAACTAACAGCGAACCAGCAATTAACTCATATATTATACTGACTAACTGACTGACTGCCACAAAGCTCGGTCTGGGCATACACTCCTTGTTTCATTCAAATTCACAGACATTCATGTCCGATTCAAGTATTTGATTCACTCGATTGCGCCATGTCATCCTCGGGCGTCCCCGACTTCTTCTTTCATTCAATTTCGCATTATATATTCTTTTCACACTCCTTTCTTTGTTCATTCGTTCTACATGCCCAAACCATTAAACGTCCCTTTCTTAATCCTATTCATGAAACTCACGTCAGCCTTGCAATCTTTCCGAATATCCACATTTTTAACACGGTCATACATAGTTTTACGCAAGTACGCCTCATGGACCTCATTTCTACAGCAATCAGTCTACTTTCATCCTTCCTCTGCCAGTTCCATGCCTCACTGCCATTCACCAGGGTTGGTATAAGCACTCCATTGTGGACTGCTTGCTTCGTTTCAGTCCTCCATTCTTTCAGTATCCTTATCAGCCTTTCCATCTCTCTAGAACGTACTTCCCAAATTCACAAACCTATCCACTTGCTCCAAGTATTGATCATTCATAATATTGCACGCTGTTCTCGTTCTCTCTCGTTCAAAAATGGTGTAGTTGTCTAATGTTTATGTTTTGTTTCACGGCCAAAGTGCAAATACCCAGTAAGCAAATAAATTAAGTTTTAGTAGACAATATGACTTACTATTCCATTTGCATTATTAGCTCCATAATTAAACATCTAGACTTAATATTAATAATAATAAATTAATATCTTTCATAGCACCGTTTTTGTGGGAAAATCACCTCAAGGACGCTTTGTGTACTTATTTGTAATTTGAGGTGAATTTCCCACAAAAACGGCGCTATAAAAGTTATCCATTTATTAGAAAATACAGTATTATATTGGTAGTCTACCAAAAATAGTCAACGTCGGCGTTATTTTCAACGGTTATATTTAACAATTAACAATCGCCAACGATAACGGCTTTGGTTTTTTTTCGAATTATAGTTAACGCCCAGTACTAGTTGATAGTGATGAATGGTTAGGCGGTAGGCGGTAGGCGGTAGGTATGTTGGTAGATTGGTAGGTACCGAGCCGACTGAGCCGACAGCGAATCAGACGTCCGGCTTCAAGTGGCACAAATGGGCGGAGTGGGAGGCGGTAAAGGCGGGTGCTTAGCATCGGAACAGCGGCCGGCGAAACCGGTTCCCGTCGAATGAACACGCGAGGCGAGCCTGCCCGCCTACTCACCTTAATGGCCGCCCATCCGACGGCCATTAAACATGATACCGTGCATCCGATATAAAAATAAACATTTAAAAAAATCTTGTTCCCAGGTTACGACCTCGTTATAGGTAACGCAACCAGAGAGACAAACAATACACGCTTAGCGCTGGGTGTATTGTGTATCGGTATACGCTCCAGTGGCGATGTATTTACGATGCATCATAAATAATGCATCAAAGAGACCTTTGTCTTTTTTACGCCTACTTATCGTCACTAGTGGAAAAGGGACATCGAGTGTTTATGTTATATGAGTGGTACTAGTGGTGAAATAATCCCAGTTTTTCTTGTTTTCGTTACTAATAGACTTATTTGAGTGTTTCTAAAGAGTTATTTATGTATAACATTACGATGTCATGGCATCATCTAGTAGGTAGCTTCTTTGATTAAAGATATAGCAATCACTCTTGTCCAAACCATCACGTCGTTTCCACGAAGGGGTAGGCAGAGAGAACGAACCGCCAAACAACTCTGTCTTGGCCCACACTTCCTGCGTCTTTTGCATTCATACATCGCCTCTTCCATACTCTTCTGTTATTCTGACTCTTGACATGGCCCGACACAAGTATTTGATTCACTTGATCGTGCCATGTCTTCCTCGGGCGTCCCCGACTTCCTCAACCATTCAATTTCGCGTCATACATTCTTTTCACACTCCTTTCTTAGTTCATTCGCGCTACTTGCCCAAACTGTCTAAGCGCCCTTTTCTTTCATTAGCTTACATCAGCCTTGCATTCTTTCCGGATACCCACATTTTGAACACGGTCATACATCGTTTTACCGCACATACGCCTCGGGGATCTTATTTCTACAGCATTCAGTCTACTTTCATCCTTCCTCTGCCAGTTCTATGCCTCGCTGCCATACATCAGGGTTCGTATAATCACTCCGTTGTGGACTGCTAGCTTCGCTTCTTTGGAGCATTTCAATATAGCAAACAGCTGAGAGTAACCCCGTAGCGATCGAAAATAATGAATTTGAGCAAAAAAAATCAACTCTTCTCGATTTACTCGAAGACAAGATCAAACCGAAAAAAACTTCACCACATAAACGACGCAATAGTAATCGAATGTCGTGATCCGCAGCAAACAATTTACGTATTTGACTGGTTCGATTCCCGGCAGCGTAAAAAGATAATTATGTGCATTTCATATTTGAAGGCATCTTGTTTGGGTGTGGTTAGGTTGATCTTTGGTTGGTGGACCCTGTCGAAAGAATTAACAGTCGGAGAAGGTACATTGACAAAAATAAATTAATACATCGTAATTATGATAGTGATAAAATTACTCACCGGCAGATTACCCAAGGAAGGCTAGATTTCCAGAGTTCTAAAAATTTAAAAATAGATATTTTAGTTCATTTCATAAATCATTGTTTTTTGCCACAGAGAGCCTACTATTGATTTGTAGTAAACCAACGCACTGGCTTTGCCTATTTGGGATCTTTTAAAAACTTTTCTTTTTTATTTTTTCAAAAATTGTAAGTAAAAAAAATCAACCACAAAAAAAGTCATCAAGTAACGCGAAAAACACTTGTTCACGCGTTAGGCAATATTATGCACAAATATGTGCTTAACTGATAATTTATTTATAAATTAATAGACTAAAGTCCAATTACAAAGAAATATAAAACACAAAATGGGAAAAAAAAAACAGACAAAGCACATACATACTATTAAATGCAGCAAAGACCAACATAGGACAAAATATTCATAAGAAAGAACTTTCGAATCAAAGCCAAGGTCAAGTAAAAGTTTTGGTAGAGTCGTAAAGAATGCCAGAAATCATTTAGACTGGTACCAAACATTTCAAGACCATGGCTTGAGTTAACAAGTGTCGACATTCTGGTCAGTGGAGAATGATACCCATAATTACCCATGATTATCAAGATATTAAGATTTTATTATGGTTTTGATTATGTATGTATGTAGGTTTACGAATGTATGAAGTGCAATTGTAGAATACACATAAGATACAAATAACTCGAGGTGAAATTTAAAAAAAATTACCGCCTTTGATCAGCTGAAAAGCATGCCCGTCATGCTTTTCAGGTGATCACGATTTTTTCGAAATATGAAACAGGCCGAGAATTGGCATTAAACAAAGACCATTGAACTATAAAAAATGGCCCCTAACTGAAGAATCGATTTTGAAACATCTCCCCCTCTATATGCGGAGGTATATTGTACTTCAAAACCAAACACTACAACAGTCCACACCAAGAAAACAATAAAGCTTTAAAGAATACTACGTGTCACTGAAACCACTGAGGCAAGTCTGTCTTTCGCAGACATCGCAAAAAAAACCAAAAGATACTATGGCTCCGCCAATTACACGTACTGGACTTACAGTAAGAGCAACGAGACCGACGAGCAATATGTACAACTTCATGGGACTCACCGTGTGCTCCATTGCCAGATAACGGGACATTCGTACAAGCTCTGTAAAGATCGAACGAGATTTGGCAAGACTGCGGACCACCCGACGGGAGACCAGAGCTGCCCTGCGTATCAAGCAGCACTTTCCAGGGACTTGGCAACTATAGACTATGGCTCTTAGTTATTATTTTGGAGATGACTGTGAAGTAGACTTTAAAAGAACAAACGATCTGCAGCAATCAAAAGCTTAAAATCAAACGTAAAAGTGAAATAGGGGATTTAATATGAATTCAAATCAATATTAGATCTACAAGCAAATATTGGGAAGTATTTAAAAATGTATGTGTTACATACTATTAATTTAAATACTTGCTGGGAGAACGTAGACGTATTAATGCTTTGCGAAACGTCTACGCAAACTGAACTTATTAATATGTACGATTACCTGGTTACGCATGTTATAATTATTGTCGTACAAAAAAATCCAGTGAGGGAATATCATTATATATTAGGAATAATCTGATTTTCAAACCAAAACTATTAGAATCATACTATTTTGAAAACGTTTTGGGTGTTATTACTCGCCCAAATAAAGAAAGTATTACTATTTTAGCAATATACCGACCGCCGAATCTTAGCAAACAATCGTTTATTAGTGATATAACATCTATTTTAACGAATTCCATGGACCCTCGCGAAAATGTTTTGTTTTTTTGGAGATGTTAAGATAAATTTGTTGAATTCTCAAAATCCTGTGGTAACTTCTTACGAAAATATTCTTGCAAATAATTATCTGATCAAATGCATAGATGATGTGACACGGGAAGCAAGTGTTGATAGACGCGTCTTCCCAACCTTTTTCTTCTCCTCCCCACTATCTTCAGCCTCACAACATACCCCGATTGGGGATGCCATAGTCCCACTGGCTCTAGACGGTTGGGAGCAGTTGGGACTCTTGTGCGGTATTCACAAAAAAGAGTTACATACCACGTATTTAGCTCACTTTCGAAGAATGAAATGGCTTACATGCATTTATGACTAAAACAGTCTCAAAAATGCATTAATTACTAAAAATAACTAACTAACTAAACATCACGTCGTTTCCCCGCAGGGGTGGGCAGAGGGGATGCACCTCTATACAACTCTGCCTTGGCACACACTCCTTCCTTCATTCAAATTATTACATCGTCTCATACATACCTATTCTTCTGTTATTCTGACTCTTGACATGGCCCGAATCACTTCGTGCCATGTCTTCCTGGGGCGTCCCGGACTTCTTCTTCCATTCACTTTCGCGTCATATATTTTTTAGCCACTCCTTTCTTCGTTCATTCGCTCTACATGCCCGAACCATCTAAGCGCCCTTTTCTCAATCCTATTCATTATGCTTACATCAACCTTGCACTCTTCCCACATTTTTAACACGGTCATACATGGTTTTACGACACATGTGCACCGGGGATCTCATTTCTACAGCATTCAGTCTTCTATCATCCCTCCTTTGCCAGTTCCATACCTCGCTGCCAAACATCAGGGTTAGTATAATTACTCCATGGTAGACTGCTAGCTTCGCTTCTTTTAACAATTTAAGAACGTGGCAAATACTTAAAGTGTTGCCCTGGTGAAAGACCACCATTCAGAATCGAAACGTTGCTTGAAATGGCTTTAGCTGTGTTTGGTGACTAGATCTGAATAGCCAGGTACTTCCTAATCTTTCTTTTCCCATTTCCTTCTCCTCCCCACCTCTTTTAGCCTCACAGCATACCCCAATTGAGGATGCCATGGTCTCACTGGCTTTAGACGGTTGGGAGCAGTTGAAAAAGGCTCTAACACGCAAATATGGTTAAATACCTATTTTTGATCCAAAGAAAGTAAGGCTAATCTCTAATTATGACAGCACAGCCACAGAGTAAACTAATCAGAAGCAGACCACAGTCATTCAACATGCGTCGGTGATATCTTACACATTTCGCGGAAGCTGGCCAACCTGTTGATGAGGCGCCTCCGCCGTCGGTGCTGCGCGTTGGACAACAGCGCACGATACACTACGAAGAGACACGTGAAAATAAATAAATATTTTAAGACACCAAAAAATAACCACGCCGCGAAGAAACGGTTTTTCAGTGACACACCGACAACGCGGTGTGGAACAGCGCATAGGCCATACATTTACACTTCACTTGAAGAAATCTTGGTTTTGTGGGCAAAACTACACGCGCACAGCAAGGGGCTACCGGGAACAGCGATAAGGAGCGCTGATGAGGTGGGCGATGCGGAGCGATGTGTTCAGGACCGCGGCTCGCCGGAGACTGCCGGCAGCCGCGGGAGGGGGTGGAGGGTGGAGGTCTGCAACGGGCAACAGATCGAGACGCGCCTCCAGCGACCAGCACAGACGTGTTTAACTGTTTACCTACTGTCGGGGGTCGCGCCATCTCTGCAGTCGGCATCGTTCAAAATACGGCGGAAGAAAAGGAGGTCAAATGTAGCCACGCGGTTAAGATCCTCGTCTACGAATCCAGCGGCCACGTGTTTAATCGTTTTATTATTCATTTGTATGTGTTATTTTACGAGTATATGTGATTTAAATAAAATAATAAATAGCATATTTGCGGAACGTTCTAGAATTAGAGTATATACTGTCAGTTTCGCCCTAGTAAAATACCACCATTTTATCGGAACGTCGCTTGAAATGGGATTATTTTATTTATTTTTAGGAAAATTAACAGCAAATAAACAATTAATACAACAATAATAATAATAACAAATCATGCCAATTACGAATTTTCTTCTCCCGATGATAAATGCTATAAATAAAATGTTGCAACATAATTGACCGGTCGGTAGCTGAGTGGACAAACGCGTCGGATTCCCACCCGGGCGTCGTGCGTTCAATTCCTCTGCTGGCTAAGTCCTCCATCATTGCACAAGAAACATCTTCCGATGGCAGTAGGAGTTTTTCAAATATTGTCAGGTTATTCGTAACTCGGGAATGTTTGTCTTTCTTTAGAAAAAAAAACAAAAATATAGATTTATTTTATTAAGTTTTTGTGTTCCATTTGTAGTTTATTTTCAAAATATAATTCATATGAATAATATTTTATATTTTCACACTTCGGACGGGAAGGGTAGTTCTACCTTTTGCGCCGGTCTTATTTCGGTGGCAGAAATTAAGGAATTATTCAATGTTTTAATATGAATATTATATGCCAATCTCTTTGTAAAGGTTCCAACTATTTGTTAATAATTATCAAGGCTAGCATTTAAAGTGTATAATTAGAGACAAAATTCTTGTGCGAATGGTTAGGCGAACAAACTACGGGATACATTTGCGATTTGGAAATATACTAGATACATATTAAAGCGATTATTAGATACAGTTGAATCATCACTTAATCCATACCTAAATTTGTGGCACATGTATATATGGTTGATTACCATAATAGCGTTAAGATAAGTGAAGTGTTGTTGAAACATAAAATAAGAACGCGCGTAACAATGCGAATCAATCCAGGTTTTCGAGAATGCTTTAAAAACGTAAAACTCAATCCAAGCCAAAGTATTTTCCGTCGAAGAAATAATTGCAAATTTGGAAATTTAAGAGGGACGTCAGAATGATTTCAACTATACATTCATCGATCATACTTGAAAGCCACAACATCGATTGGAAGACGGAACAACGAATTTGGAAACCGCAGAGTGTTATTGAGTATAACAAATACATGAAAGGAGTTGATTGTGCAGATCAGTGTGTTTCGTATTACTCTAAAATACGAAGAACAAACAAATGGACCAACAGAGCTGCTTTGTATTCAACGAATTGTGCTCTGCTTAATTTTTATAAAGCTTATATGGTTTTGAATGCAACCAAGAGAATGACTTATATACAATTTTGACTCGATGTTGCCAAATTTGGAAAACGGATCAGATTTCTGAAACTGATGCAAACTTAGAGGAACCGAGACCATCCACATCACAATAACCAAAGGAAGTCTTGAAAAACGATCCTCCAGGGAGATTATCAATGGAAATGAAAAAGTATAAAGTGTTAAAAATTGTCCCCGACGGTACAAATAAATATCCTCAGAGACAATGACGCGTGTGTTCGGCGCACAAAACGAAAGGGCTGACCAGTTATATGTGTAAATTTTGCGACGTCGCTCTCCACGGAGGGGAATGTTTCACTTGAAACAACTATACTCTAAAAATATCTTTTTGCACCAATTTTATAATGTCCATATGTTTGAAGAAAGGAAAATTTCTAGAACCTTAAGGCAGTCACACTTAAAATATTTTAATTATTTTCAAAGATATGGCGATTTAAAACAAATTATAGAAATTACAAAAAGTACCCGTTCGAAGTGTGTTATTATAATTTAGTTCTGCTAGTTTTAGTTTTTAGTGACAGCTGTTTCGGCGTTTAAGGTCACTATCAAACTGTTTGATAATGGCATTAAACGCCAAAACTGCTGTCACTAAAAACTAAAATTAAGACTGTGTGCTAAAATTAAGTGTGCAGCCGCTTTCTCTCTCGCACTTATTGCTTAGTAAATGGCGAATGTTTTTGAGATTTTTTTTTCAAAATTTTGAGTGAAACTATAACTAACTATACGAATTTTATACACTTTAGCGCGTTTTTTCGCACACTTCCAGGACAGCTGGAATATTACATTTAGTTTTATCGTAATCAGCGTCTAACAATTTCAACTTCATTGATTAAATAGAATTTATTTGCGCACGCCGGGATTTGAACCCTTGACCTCTGGAATGGTAGTCGAATGACAGACCGACGAGACCTAACGAGACCGACAAAATTTCAAAAAGTCAAAATGACTCTGATTGTCGATTTGGTGTGATAGAGTTTGAAGAGCCCCAACCTTTTGCATTTGTAGAATTTATAACTAACTAACTATCGCGCCGTTTCTCCGCAGGGGTAGGCAGAGAGGATGAACCGCCAAACAAATCGGTCTTGACACACACTCCTCATACATTGTTAGGTTAAGTTTATACTTGAATATTGATGTACTTAAGAATCAACACGATAACTGTATTCAATATCATTTATACATACTACTTATTCATCTGGATTCTTTACACCCTTAGCTTCTAGGAAATTATTTTTTTAATCTGATTATAAATAGTTTTAATTTGCCTACATATCTGTTATATGTTAGGTTAGGTAATTTATTGTGAAGCGCACTTGAGGTGAACTATCATAAGACTGCGCTATATAAATTCTCTATTTTTACTATGTGCTGTGAACACGGGAGCGGTACATCTAAAGAAATGAAAAAGTGCAAATAAACGAAGCTAGCAGTACACAATGGAGTGCTAATACCAACCCTGATGTATTGCAGTGAGCCATGTAACTGGCAGAGGAACAATGAAAGTAGACGGAATGCTGTAAAAATGAGATCCCTGAGGTGTATGTGCTAAAATCGTGTATGACCGTTATAAAAAAATGTGGATATACAGAAAGAATGCAAGGTTGATGTAAGCGTAATGAATAGGATTAAGAAAGGTACGCTTAGAAGGTTTGGGCATATAGAGTGAATGAACGAAGAAAGAAATGTGAAAAGAAAATGTGACGCGAAAGTGAATGAAATAAGAAAACGGGGACGCCCAAGGAAGACAACGTAGCACGATCAAGTAAATAAAATACTCGAGTCGGGTCATGTCAATAGTCCAAATAACAGAAGAATATGAATGATACAATAAATGGATGTGAATGAAGCAAGGAGTGTGTGCCAAGAGAGAGTTGTATGACGGTTCGTCTTATTTGCCTACCCTTGCGGAGAAACGGCGTGATAGTTAGTTAGTTAGGGATAGTCTTTTTGGTCGGTTATGCAACATCAAGAAAAAGACAGTCATACTTTCGCTGGACGTTAGCAAAGCTTTCGACAAAGTATGGCACAACGGCCTTCTCTTTAAAATGTACATCTTAGGCTTCCCGATTAAATTCATTCAAATCATTCACAGTTATTTGACAGATCGTACTTTTAGGGTAAAATTAGATGTAATTTTCTCTTCAGTACGTCTGCTAACAGCCGGGGTCGCCCAAGGCGGTCTACTATCTCCCGACCTTTACAGCGTATATTCCAGCGATATACCAAAACCGTTAGACCACAACGTGATAATTACTCAATACGCCGACGACACTAACGTCATATCAAGCTCAACTGTCGCGACCACTGCTACAAGTCGCGTTCAGCGCCAGGACATTCTCATACAAGAATGGTGTAAAAAGTGGAGAATTTCAATAAATCCCTCTAAAAGTGTTGCTACAGTTTTCACAAAAAAACTGTACAAACAGCCCCCAAACATTAAACTGTTTGGGGAAAAAGTTCCATGGGAAAAATCAGTCAAATACCTCGGAGTAATTTTAGACTCGAAACTTACGTGGAACGCTCACTTAAACTCAAAAGTAAAATCTGCAAACAAAGTGATATCTGCACTCTACCCCGTGCTAGGCAGAAAAAGTCGATTATCAACAGACAATAAACTACTCCTCTACATGACAACCATAAGGACAGGTTTTTCATACGCCGCACCCATTTGGGGACATGCAGCTAAAACACACATAAATAAACTTCAAACCCTGCAAAACAAGGCCCTATTGACTCGCGTTGGGTGCGCCCAAGTGGATCAGGGTTTCCACTCTACACAAAGATTCAAACATTCCTCTGATAAAGGATTTTTTCGTAACACACTCTGAAAAATTTTATGCCAGCCTTGCCGGTCATGAAAACCCAACCATAAATTCTCTCGCTAAATATAGCGAGAATGAAAACTTTAAGTACAAAAAGTCGAAGATAATCCTCCGCAAGGAGTGACACCCTGTCCAAGTGGCAGTTAAATTGTTATCTATTTTATTATATGTATGTTTATAAATATCTTATGTCTATGTAGTTTATTTATCAAAATAGTTTATGTATCGAATTATAGTATGTAGTATTAATATTATGTTTATGTTTATGTATATGTCTTTCGAACACCCCCTCACAATAAAAATAAATTCCAAGTAAAGCATCATTTTGATATTCCCTTATGAATATGTTAGAGTCAGTAAACTTTTAGTTTAGGAACTCTGTTTATGAAGAAGATCAAAGTCAAAGAAAAGGCAGATCACCAGCATCCTCCGCCAGCATCACTTCACCTTGACTTCTCTTCGCCCTGACATCGCCTTCAACTTGACTCCTGACTTTTTATTGACCATCGCCTGCCCCCCTGGACCGCCTGGCTACATCTCTCTCTATGTAGTATTAATATTTATGTTTATGTTTATGTATATGTCTTTCGAACACCCCCTTACAATAAAAATAAATTCCAAGTAAAGCATCATTTTGATATTCCCTTATGAATATGTTAGAGTCAGTAAACTTTTAGTTTAGGAACTCTGTTTATGAAGAAGATCAAAGTCAAAGAAAAGGCAGATCACCAGCATCCTCCGCCAGCATCACTTCACCTTGACTTCTCTTCGCCCTGACATCGCCTTCAACTTGACTCCTGACTTTTTATTGACCATCGCCTGCCCCCCTGGACCGCCTGACTACATCTCTCTCTGGACCAGACCCGCAGCATCTTCACTTGAAAGCCGAGGCCCTACAAGTTGACCCCGTCGTCTCCCTTACAACGAGACCGACTGCTTGGAGCACTTCATAGATTGGGACCGCCACCCTATACAGTTTATTTGTGTGCCTGATTACGTCGGGTACACATGCAGTTTTGGTCAGTTTTTTTTGCATCGAATGCTGACTCTCTGAAGGCTTTTGTGGCCCTTCAGCCATCTAAAATATATTTACCATTTGGGAGAAGGCTTGAATCAAGCGACACAATTTTGGGACTTTTGTAGCTTTTTGTTGCTTCAGGTAACTCAGTGAGAACATTCTGTTACCCAAATGAACTTTTTTTTTCAAAATCCATCCAGACTTTTATTGTAAAAAAAAAACATGAAAGTGCTCTCGTGTAAACTTCCCGAAATGGCGCTTTAGCCCTTTTACCTCCCGGCGACGGTATAGTATGTTTGCGGCACGTTTCGAAGTGTTAGAGACCAGCATTCGCAAACTAAGATTTGCTTGAAATGGCTTAGGCCGTGTTTTGCGACAAGATCTAAAAAGTATACTTTTCAAGTACTCCAATGCGATGAATTCAACATCTGAGAAGCAAACACTTCGTTGTTGTTGATATATTTAGTACGTCAATATCACAATATAAGCACATGATAGTGCAGATTTTTTCATCTAGTAGAGTTTACTATTTTTTCTTTCTTGTACAATGTACAATTTCGTGATGGCTGTATTTTCTGTGAATAATAGAACACGTGTTGCAACTCTCTATTCCCTAGCGACCTGTAGGCGACCTCTGTTTCTCCCAGAAGGAAGAAACAGAGGTCGCCTACAGATTTGATGGGCTGACGATATAAAGCAAAATTCGCGCTTTAAAAAAAATAACATACCCAAATCGGATATGTTGTGAGGTTGAAGGTAGTAGGGAAGGAAATGAGACGGGGAAGAGAAAGGTTCGGAAGTACCTGGCTATTCAGATCTAGTCATCAAAAACGGCAAATGCCATTTCAAGCAACATTTCAATTCTGAATGGTGATCTTTCACCGGGGCGATACTAAGGGTATTTATTACTCTGGTATCTGGAGGAAGGCTTTGCGCAAAGCTGGAGGTCAAATGTTCAGGAAGAAGAATTTCGGAAACAACATCCACAAGTTCACTCAATTCTTTTAAAGTGAATACCGCACCCATAGTGAATAGTCCCAACTGCTGGATGAGGTGGGGAGGGAGGAGGCGAGGAATAGGAAGGTTGGAAAGTACCTGGCTAATCAGACCTAGTCACCAACGTGGCTAGATACATTTCAAGGTACGATTTGACTCTAAATGGTAGTCTTTAACCAGCTTGATACTGGAAGTATCTACCACTCTGGAACTTGTAGCAGCTACAAGTTCCAGAGTGAACAGATGCGTCGGATTCCCACCCGGGCGTGAAGGCTGAAGGTAGCGGCGACGGGAAGGAGATGAGGCAAGGAAATGAGGAAATACTTGACTATTCAGATCTTGTCTTGGTATTTCATCAGGGCGATACTTCATTCTTCCTGATGCAAAACTTTGGGATGGAGAAGTAGTCAGAGACGATTGAACGCCATACAACTCTGTCTTAGCACACGCTCCTTGCTTTGTTTACATTCATACACACTCTTCTGTTTCGCCCTGGTGAGTGGCCTTGGTTCAGAAAGGAAAAAAGCTTTTAATTACTTTAGCCAAAGTAGTAACCAGGTCTGAACAGACAGGTCCTTCTCTTCCTCTACCCTTCTCCTAGTCTTACAAAATTATCTTCAAAATTGCATGAATGACTTCCCCCTGCGACCAATAAATAGAGAAAAAGGTGTTTAAATTGCGTTGACAAGTGACTTTCGCGTTCAATTAAGATGTGCTAAGATCTTAGAGCATGAAATCCTTAAAACAAAACTTTAAAGCTTTATTTGGCCAACATTCACGGTATAACCTTCGTATTACTTTTCAGTGGGGGTATTTACTAGCGGGGTCCTTTATTTCATTCTGGTAAAGAACGAAATATGATTATACCTGAAGGGCTGCGTATGGAGGGGTGCCGCGAAGTGGGGAACCAACCACCCACGTCAGTCGGGCAACTTAATTTCACGGTTCAACTTTTCAAAATGTGCTTTATCGTCATAAACTCGATTACATGAATAAATAACTTTAGGATCATATAAAGACTTCTCAAGAAAATACTGAACTTCTTATTTTTGTTTTTAATTACAATATTTTTTTTTTTAAATATTAATTATTAAAATAATATCTATAATTTTCAACAAAATAAGAAACAGAAAAAAACAGGTCGCGACTGAGACTCGAACTCGGAACCTCTTCGCAAACCATTACAAAGATGGCTGCCTGTATCGAAAGAAATCGTATCGTAAATGCAACCCCCACGTAATAATTCTGTTGTAATTTTCATTTAATTTCATCTTTAATTTCTTTTCTACGTTTTCCATTTTATTTATTTTTATTTTATTTTTATTAATATTTACATTTAATATTATTTAATTTATGTACTTCACGTCTGTCTTGACACAAGAATATCCTAGTGCGACAGACATGGACCAAACCCATGTTTTTTCAAAAATATTTTAACAAGAATAAATAAATAAATAATATCGTTTCTAAAAAGGTTTTGGTAGCTCACTTGGCATAGGCGTACCTGCCGGAAAGAGTAGAGGTTCCGAGTTCAAGTCTCAGGCCTGCGTGGTCGAGTGGTAAGACGTATCGCCCTGATGAAACACCATAATTTAGAACTGAAATGGGTTTAGCCGTGTTTGGTGACCAGACCCGAATAGCAACGTACTTCCCAACCTTCCTTTCCCCGTCTTTTTTTCCCTCCCTACTATCTTCAGCCTCACAACATACTGTTTTTTTCTGTTTCACATTAATTTGAAAAGTATTTACATTATAACAACAATTTTTATTTTGGTGGTGTCATCTCTGTCTTCCGCAACAGGACGGAGAGAAGGGGCATCCATCACGGTTCAATTGATTTTTTAGGTTTTTCGCACAAGAATTCCAACTGCTCCCAACCGTCTGGAGCCAGTGGGACTAATGCATCCCTAAATAGGGCATGTTGTGAGGCTGAAGAGTATTCCGGGTAATTCCTAGGTAGAAGCTCTAAAGCTCTAATGGAATGAACTTCTCTCATTAGTCCTTCAACGTTTACCGATATACGAATTCACTAATACTATGTCAGTGTGGGCGATGGAGGTTTCAAAGGGGTAATGCAACAGTCGGTGCGGGGGTGGTGAAGCATTGGCTACACTTAACCACATCTCGTCAAAAATAAGCGGGGGATGGAAGGCGAAGGTGAGGTGTGTTAAATGCCACCTTTTGCCTATCGTATGCTGATGGTGCAGTGCTGATTTCTAGCAGTATGGAATCAAATACTTGAGTGAGGCCATCTTGAGAGTTAGAATTACAGAAGACTATGTCTCAGACGATGTATGCATGCGAATAAAGTAAGGACAGAGTTGATAGTGATGAATGGTTAGGCGGTAGGCGGTAGGTATGTTGGTAGATTGGTAGGTACTGAGCCGACAGCGAATCAGGCGTCCGAGAACATTCAGAAATAATATTGCCTACTTCAGCTTTCTGTCTCAAATGTGCCGACTGTATAATAGGATAGAGTGTGCTGATGTGCACATTTTTGTTGATGATTTGTACAGTTTCAGTATAAATAAATAAATCATTTAACAGAATAGGGCACGGAAAAACATCAAATCGACAAAGTCGTGAAATTTTATTCCGCGTGTTAATTATTTTGTAAGCAAGTAAAAATTTGAAAAAGACTGATTTATATAATTTGACATCTGAGGCAACTGGAGAATCGAAGTCCAGTATTCAACGAATCGCAATCAAAACGACCCAGACTATTGACGAAATCCAATTTAGATGATTTCACTTAATAATAAATGGTTACGTTTATAGCGCCGTCTTTGTGAGAAAATCACCTCGAGGGCGCTAGTACATAATTCTTTGCCAACGATGAAAAAAATACACGGAGTTCTGAAACGAGACATCAACTATACGGGGAGTATATCTTCGTTGGAAAAATATTCACAAATTGACTGAATTAGAATAATACAGGAATCAAGAACGTCCGATGTTTTCGATACGTTTATTTTTGATATGTCCGACACGCAGACCTTGACCGAGGCCAACGGCATACCTCGACAGACTGACGTGATAATAATAAAACTAATAATGAACTGATATAGCGCAGTTTTGTGATATTTCACCTCAAGCGCGCTAATGATACGTTATGATAATAACAAGCCTAAAGCTCTCACAAAGAGAAGTAATTACCTTTCAAAATGAGTCGCCTTTTGACTTTCAACGTGAACAGGGCATATCACGAGGTTACTGACAAAAGTAGGCAACTTTAAATTTTGGGTATTAAAAACTACATTTGATATAAGTTTAGGTTTTTAGCTACTGCTTTTTGTTGAAAAACTTTGTAACTTTATTTTGTTATACTGTTAGACAAGAAAAACACTGTAAACCCACAGACAATAAACTAGTCGAGGAACAAGTGAACAATTCGTTTTTATTTTTTCAAAAATAGTATGTAAAAAAAATGAACAACAAAAAAAGTAATGCGAAAAACACTTGTACACACGTTAGGAAATTTTATGCATAAATATGTGCTTAACTGACAATTTATTTATTTATAAATTAACGGACTAAAGTCCAATTATAAAGAAATACAAAACACGAAATGGGAAAAAAGAGCAACAGACAAAGAACAGCACATACACACTATTAAATGAAGCAATGACAAACGTGGGACAAAATATTCACAAGAAAGAACATTCGAATCAAAGCCAAGGTCAAGTCAAAGTTTTGGTAGAGTCGTAAAGAATGACAGAAATCATTTAGACTGGTACCTTATGTGTATTTCCTGTCACGGATGATTTCAGCTCGTCGAGAATATTTGGCGAAAAGTGGTGATGCGTTGTGGTGTAATCCGGTGTTATTGGTTTTAACACAAACGGCCTCACTTCATAGCGGTACCGAAGCGTGTACCGGTACGTGGGCGGTAAACATCGATTGCCCACTCGATAATATCGCAGTGGGGATTGTAATTGTGTTGCAGCGTGGAGAGATGATGATTTTAACATAACTTAGCATATCATTCACCCGGTAATACGGCAATACGGCTGCTCGGAATTCTCCCATCCGACGTGCATTCCTGATTCACAAATAATGTTTAAGCAGAGTCTATCGGAGTCGAAAGATTCGTCTACTGATCTTTGACGGATTTTGAAGTTGTATCTGACTTAAATAAGTGTCCGACAGTCAAGACAAAACTTAAAAGCTTTAGTTAAATTTACCACAAAACTATCTAAAGCTAAAGCTAAAATTACCTTGTTGATATTTACATATTTACAATTTACATTTGTCGCGGGCTGTGAACAAATTGTCGAATTTTGTTTAGCAGTAGATCGAGGATTGAGGATCGCGGATCATTGCATGAAAAGATATTATTATACTGGCGAGTTTATGGTAGATGCTAACGGGCTGAGGTAACATTCTTCCTTAGTGGTTGTAGGGTTTTAAAGTGATAATTTGTTGGATTTTTACCTTCATGTTTCTGATCCAATTCTCTACCTAAACATTTACACTGTATTGACGGTTCGAAAACAATCGACAGTCGAAACAACAATCAATGACATTACAAATATACGTGTCTAAGGTGATTGGTTTTTGCTTTATTTTTTCGCTATTTGGTTGGTTTGTTGCTTGTTTTTCAAAATTATAAAATAAATGTGGTGTTTTCAGATCGCTTTATTATATATAAATTATAAATCCTTTTTCGGTAAGTGAATGGTTTTTTAACCTTTTCCTGTCCTCATCTTTCCACATTAAAAATTAGACATGTCCATCAAGTGTTAGAGTATTTAGACATTTTATCGTTTACAGTCCACTCTTTTCCAAATTCATATGAAGCTGGAAACGCATTCGGTGTTTCATTGGAGCTTCAGATCCAACATGGCAAAGAAGGGCAAGATGCACGAAGTCTTCGTTTATATTCTTGGTTGTCAAAGTCTGAACAGTGATTTCGTCATCAGTTTCTTCCTTGTTCATTTATCTTTATAAATTAATCAAGTCTTCATTTGACACAGGTTCCATTAACTCATATACATCGGATTTAAATTCATCCACCATATTAACTATTTCAGTTGTTACAGTTTCAGGAGTTTCTTCAATGTTCACAAAATCATTAATTATTTGTGGATATTTTTTTTCCAGCCACCTATCATTAAGCTACTATCTTCAGCCTCATAATATACCCCAATTGAAGTATATTATGAGGCTGGAAATAGTGAGGAGAGGAAGGAGATGGGGAAGAGGAAGGTTGGGAAGTACCTGGCTATTCAAATCTGGTCACTAAACACGGCTATAGCCATTTCAAGCAACGTTTCGATTCTGAATGGTGATTTTTCATAGCGGCGATACTTAGAGTATCTATAACTCTATATATCATACGTATACCTTCTAAATATTAATAAGACCGTAATACATCTGAGCATGTAGAGCGGATCAACAAAGAAAAATGTGTGATAAGAATATATGACCCAAAAGCGAATGGTAGAAGAAGTCGGGGAAGACATCGCACGATCAAGTGAAGCAAATACTTGAGCAGGGCTATGTCAAGAGTCGGAGTAACAGAAGAGAATGTATGAATGTGAATGAAACAATTAGTGTGTACCAATACAGAGTTGTTTGGCGGTCCATCCTCCCCACCTACCCCTGCGGGGAATGGCAGTGCCTTAATGCATACAATTATAGTGAATACCTCACAACAGTCCCAACTGCTCTCAACCGTCTGGAGCCAGTAAGACTATGGCATCCCCATTTGGGGGACTTTGGGGAAGGTTGGGAAGTACCTGGCTATTCAGATCTGGTCACCAAACACGACTAAAACCATTTCAAGCAACGTTTCGGTTCTAAATGACGGTCTTTCACCAGGGCGATACTTGGAGTATCTACCTCTCTAGGTACTATATACCTAATATGTGTTAACCAAACAACTAGGCCATAGTGATTCTGAGAATTAGCAGCTGTTTTCAATGCTTTTACAAAATAACATTTATCAAAAGTGAAAGTAACAAATGGTCTAAGAAATTAAATATGAAGTAGGCACAAGAAGCCTTTTTATATTCCCTATTGCAAAATTACGAAAAAAAGTCGCATCTTAAAAACCGTCTTTGGGGATACTGTGTGGAGGGTCTTTTTGGGGAAAGGAAGGAGTGAACCTGGCTCTAACCGAGGCCCATGTTGTAGGAGGGAGGTAGCACAGAGGCCGGAAGATCATTCCGCAGCCGAGCTGTTGAACACAAGAACGAGTCGTAGAAGCGTCCCGTTCTCATGTATGTAATCTCAACCGTGTAAAAATGTTGGCAAGTTTCCTGAGTGTGCACCAATACCGAAGGGATCAATGGGGCAAGTTGATCGGAGCATCTTCCGTTGAAATACCGGTTGAACAAGGACAGCATTCCCACCTGACGTCCGTGCTCTAAAGGTTGCAATCCATTTGTTAAGATAGAGGAATCTATCAAACAGACCGCCCGTTTTTGCACTAGGGTTTTATCAGGTATTTAGAGCCCCCAGTCCAGAGGTGGCTGTCAAATTTATCAGTGGAGCGCACTTGCGATTTGTAAAAGGTCAGCAGTTGTGTATTATTAAAGTATCTGCGGACCCTGTACAGTACGCCCAGCTTCTGAGAGGCTAATTTTACTCTGGCTTCGATGGAGCCCCCGTGCCTCAGCTGGTCACTTAGGGTCAAGTATGCGTGTCAGTGGAAAGCTTGTTGGGAAGATTGCTTCCGTTGAAAGAAACTAAAATAATTCCCCATCTTCTTTCTCTTTTCACTCACTTCTGTCTCAAACCATACATAAAATGGTTCCCATGACAGGCGGGACTCTTGTGCGGTATTCACAAAAACAAAATAACATTTCTATTTCTGTTGGGTTCTGACCTTGCCACACAATCTAATCTAGAAACAGCCAAGTTGGAACATGAGGCATTTTATCCTGTAAAGCAACGTTTCTCAACCTTTTTAAGAAACCTTTTTAATTAAAATTTTCACAAAAAGATCAGAAAATTAATTGAAAAAAAAAACTTCTCGTATTTTAAGTTAAGTAATATTTAGTAAAGAAAAGCGCGAAATCTACTGTTGCATGTTGCATCTGTTGATTTCAGAGCTAAACTTAAATCTCATATTTTCAAAAAATCATATCCATAAATTACAGAATTGCCCTAATTTACACAACTAAGTTAGTATCTAAACTTTGGAGTAAGAATATATATATCGAGAGAGAGCTAAATATTTTTACCCAACCTATACAAATTTACGATAAATCACTTTCTCCGGGTTTTTTACGTTGTAAACCGTGAGAGAGAAAGAGACAAGACGAGTTGTGACATAGAAACGCACCACTTTTCGGTATGTAAGATTTTTTCCGTCTTTCACGTCTCCGGCGAATCCGCTTAGTACGTTTTGTTATGCGGCATAACAGGACATAACTCAACGCTTTTTTAGGTTATATCCTATATTTTTTTTGATCATAATACTGTGAAAAAGTGGTTATACAAATAAACAAAACATTATGTCGACATGTGTTATGAATGGATGTAAAAAGGTGTGTCCATGAAAACCCTAACCACGCCCGAGTCAGGGGAAAATCAACGATCCTGACTACACTGTTTCGCAAAGCAATTCCTCCTGTATATTATTGCTTTGAGATCTAAATTCACTAGAATAATAATATCTTTTCATGCAATGATGCGCGATCATCAATCCTCGATCTACTGCTTAACAAAAAGTTCGTAAAATTTTCACAGCCCGCGACAAATGTAAATAACTAATATTTAAATGTAAATAGAGTATCTATTTTAGCCAGAGTTTTAGGTATTAAGGTAGTTTTATGGTAAATTTTGCCATCGTTTTTAAGCTTTGTAAAGCACCTTTGGGGTGATATTTCACAAGAATGGCGCTATTTAAATTGGCCGAGTATTATTAGGTGTTTCAAGTCCTGTAACAACCTGCAGTTCTTGGCGCGACTGCAAATTTCATTAATCATCTTTACTGCATCGGTCATGAACGTGTTTAGTTTAGCAAAAAGCTTTTTTGAAGCTGGTTGATCTCGGTGGATCATACAAAGCGTCTAAAACAGATTTCAAGATACCCAAACTTCCGCTCTTTTCGATCTCTCATTAGCAACGAGGACTCCGCACAGTTTTTCAATTTACAAACATTAACTTGCAGAAGAAATGTAGCGGATTCAGTCATGTTATTTAAAATCATACCCAACTTAGTTGATAGCTCCGATCTCCTGCAACTCTTATGATTCCATGTTCCAAATCGCAACAGCAGGCAGTCACTTTCTTTTTATCTTCCTCGTTGTAATACCAATTCTAAGGAAAATTCTTTGATTTGCAGATCTACAAATTCATTCGACTTAGTTTATTAACACATTGACATTTTTAACTCGACTATACGTGAAATCAAATTAAAATCCATCACATGGTTTGCACCCAAACTACTTCTTCTACTCCCGTCCTTCTTCCCTTTATCTCATTCCCATGTTTCCTTCCACCTTCCTCTCCCCCCTCCAGCTCACTTAAATAAAGCTGTATATTTTCACACTTTATTTACAATATTTATCATCAGCAGTGGAAATTTTAAAATTGGCACGATTCGTTATTTTTATTATTAAATATGATTTGATTGAAGCGTATTTTCCCAAACACATGAAATAAAAATACGTAAGTGGAAAAGATTTCTGGAGGAGCAAAATCCTTTATTTTTGCAAGTAAACTTGAGTGATATCTAGTCAATTATAATTTATTTATTTTTATATCAACTCCACACAAGAGGCCTTGAAGAAAATAACTTCCCTCAGGGCCTATGCTATTTTTGAGGTAGCTGTGTGGTCGGTCTTTTTGGGGAAAGGAAGGAGTGAACCTGGGTCTTTAAGATGCCCACGTTAAAGGAGATAAGGAACACGGAGCGTGGCAAATCGTTTCACAGCCGAGCTGTTATACATAAGAATGAGTCGTGAAAGCGACCCGTTCTCATGTATCGAACATTAACCCACAACTGTTGGGCACGCATTTGGCGAGTTTCTAGACTATGCACCGGGGCCGAAGGGATCAATGACGTAAGTTCCTCGGAGCAGCTTCCATTGAAATACCGGTGAAAAATATGATGAACATATTTGTAGAACAAAACACGATGTGAACACTAAACTTACAGTGTACTTGTTTTTAACGATACTGTTCTCTTAATTTTTGGCACAGGCATTTTAAAACGGGCGACAACCATTTCCTCGGACCGGCGGTTGACAAGCACTGCTCTGGGGTTAATATTGCAAATTACTGCAGCGAGTGACCCACGCATTGTTTATATTTTGATACCAAGTAAGGAATAGGAAAGAATAATAGTAATATATCGAAGCTAGCAGTCCACAATGGAGTGCATATTCCAACCCTGATGTATGGTATTGAGGCATAAATCTGGCAGAGGAAGGATGAGAGTAGACTGAATGCTGTAGAAATGAGATATCTGAGGCGTCTGTGCAGTAAAGCCATGTATGCCCGTGTTAAAAATGTGGATATCCGGAATGAATGCAAGGCCGATATAAGCGTAATGAATGTGCTTAAGAAAGGGACGCTTAGATGGTTTGGGCATGTAGAGTGAACGAACGAAAAAAGAAGTGTGAAAATAGTATATGACGCGAAAGTGAATGGAAGAAGAAGTTGGGGACGCCCAAAGAAGACATGACACGATCAAGTGAATCAAACACTTGAGTCGGGCCATGTGAAGAGTCGGAATAACAGAAAAGTAGTTATGAGACGGTGTGGAAATGTGAATGAAGCAAGCAGTGTGTGCCGAGACAGAGTTATATGGCGGTCCGTCCTCTCTGCCTACCCCTGCGGCAAAACGGCGTGATGGTTAGTTGTGAATACTGCCATAGATCCCAACGGCCCGAAACCAGCGCGATAAAAGTGGAGCTGAAGGGGCGGTGAAGAAGAGGAGATGAGCTAGAGGAAGGTTTTAAATACCGCACAAGAATCCCGACTGCTCCCAACCGTCTAGAGCCAGTGCAACTGTGGAATTCCCAATTGGGGTATTTTGTGAGGCTGAAGGTAGCGGAGAGGAAAAGGTGATGAAGAAGAGGAAGGTTGGGAAGTATCTGGCTATTCAGATATGTTCATCAAAGATGGCTAAAGCCATTTCAAGCGACGCTTTGATTCTGAATGGTGGTATTTCACCAGGGCCGTACTGAGAGTATCAACCAATCTGGTATATTATATAATATTTAAACATATATAGCATCGGGCACGTGTAAGACGGAACGTCTGGAACAATCCATCATAAATAAATAACAATAGTGGAGCGCACAATGAGCGCAGCCTCAAGCCATATCTATTGTTTTAAATATGCGACATTCAGGTTTCGGGTTTCATCGATTCCTAGAAATTAATTTCTTTCCTCGGCGAGTCTCACACTTGCATTTCGCTCGCAATCTTTACCACCAAATGACTATCAGCCAAACAGGGCTGCCAAAAATAATGGTTCAAGACGTGCATTTAGATTTCACAACGCTAGACACATCGCTGTGCTAGTTCAATATTATAACAAGTCTATGTATATACATATAGACTTGTTATATATTATATTTAAATACCCAAGTGGAAACTTATAAATCGTCATTTCTATAATACCCATGTAATTTTCTACCTAATTTATATGTAAACTGTTTGTCTCCCAAACGAAATAAAATAAAAGTGAAATATATTTTTTTTTACTTATGAAGGAATTAGAAAACACCAATAAGTAAATTTTTTTATACTTGCTATGGTATTGAACTAGCACAGCGACATATCGTCGCCGGAAAGGCAAAGGGGCTGAAGCGCCATTTTGGGAAGTATACACCAGACAACTTTAAAGTTTTTGTTTTTTACAATAAAATTCCAAAGTCTTCAGTACAGTTCCAATAGTGGTTGGATTATGAAAAAAAAAAGTTAACTCACATAACTCAGTGCTCTCACCGAGTTACCTGAAGCGACAAAAAGCTAAAAAAAGTCTCATGTCGCTTGAGTCAAGCCTTCTTTCAAATGCTAAATATATTTTATATGGCTGAAAGGCCACAAAAGTCTTCAGAATCAAAGTCATTCGATACAAGAAAAAAAACTGATCAAAACTGCATATTCAACTCATTTTTGACCGAATTAATTTGACATATTCGTAAACAGCATTTACTTTGTGGCTTGCCATATTTTAAATAAAACAGATAAACTTTGTTCGTAACCAGTTTTATTATTCAATATTATGTCGACCGGTTTCAGAAGCACCCTTCCAGGGTTAGTGTACCCGACGTAATCACTATGCTCGATCATAATCTCAAACGCGTTTCCACTATAAAGGATCATGGGATTGTGTACGAAAGTAAGCTTGCATTTCGTGTTCATATCAAAGGGGTGTGCCAGTCGGCATTGAAAATGTTAGGGTTTGTTCTCAGAACCGTCAGAGTTTTTAGGGATACCCGAACTCTGAGAACACTCTACTTCTCTTTGGTCCGCAGTAGGCTGGAGAGTGGTTCAATTATTTGGAATCCTCATGAGGTGGGGTACTCCCTCATCTTGGAGAGGGTCCAGAAAAAGTTCCTGAGATTTTTATACATGAGGGAGTACGGCCACTACCCGTGGCTCTACCCAACGAACTTTCTCCTGGGCACGCTCGGACTTCACTCCTTACAGCTCAGGAGAGAGGGGTATGCCGCCACTCACTTCTTCAGACTGCTGCGGGGCTATATTGTAAACCCTGCTATTTTGGAGCGCGTAAGTCTCTATGTTCCTGATGACTATCTAAGACAGCGTCTTCATAGATTATTCTATCTTCCTGCCTGTAGGACCAACCTGCCAATGGTTCTGCCGGTGGGGAGAAGTATTTTGCTCCTGAACAAAATCTCTTCCGATATCGACTTATTTCATGTCAGTGAGGAGAGATTCAGAAGTGAAGTCCTATTGATTCTTGAAAGAGTTTCTCCTCATTGACCTGATCATCACCACTGCCTGAAATTTTATTTTTTTGAAATTTTATCTTTCTTGTGTATCCATATGGTACTATAATTTGTATTTATTTTGTAAAAAAAAAAAAATTATTTTTCTTATATGCATTAAATTAAAAAAGTTTGTCATGTATAAGAAAATTAATAAAAAAATATTATTATTATTATTATCAAGGTACACAAGATTAAACTGTAATAGGTGGCGGTCGCAATTTGCGAAGTGCTCCAAGCGGTCGGTCTCGTTGTAAGGGAGACGACGAGGTCAACTTGTAGGGCCTCGGCTTTCAAGTGAAGATCTGCGGGTCTGGTCCAGAGAGAGATGTAGTCAGGCGGTCCAGGGGGGCAGACGATGGTCAAAGAAAAGTCAGGAGTCAAGTTGAAGGCGATGTCAGGAGCGGAGAGAAGTCAAGATGAAGTGATGCTGGCGGAGGATGCTGGTGATATGCCTTTTCTCCCGTTTTTGTGCAATATATAATCGCCACGGGAGCGCGCAGCCGGGGAGAGAGAGCATTGTATGAGAGAATTTAGCTTCCTCTTTCCCTCTCTCCCCGGCCGGTTGGTAATTTTGTGGGATAGATTTTATTAATCTATCCCCTTCTCCTTTCCACCAGCTTTCACCTCAACTTTATTCCGCTCCTCTATCATTTTTATTACATTCACAAAAGAGGTACAAATATTTACTTTACAAATAATGCCCGGTTTTTTGGGGCTAAACTCTTACCGTCTTACTTATAAGATTTTTGCGCGCCTACGTAGCGTTAGTTTAGTTACACCTGACGCAGGCCATTAAATTAGACAAATAAGCCGTGGTTTTAAGGCAAGTTTATCGCTATTCAGACCTTATAACACGCGTAACATTTACACCTCGTTTATGAGTAAGGGGGTTAATAACTAACTTATCCTAATATTTACATACATAGATTTATAACAGTTGTGTAGCTGGGGGCCGAGTTATCATCACGGTATATTTTATTTGGCCGGGTGATCAACCTGGCCCTCGTGAAAAGGGTAAGACATATTAATTTTCTCCCGGACCCGTTCACGCAAGATTTGTTAGGCCAGCTGGGTCATTACGTTTGTTATTTCCCTAGTCTGGCCGACCTAGCCCGAAGGGCCAATTGCGTTGCGTCATTAGGGCTTATCAAGCCGGGAGAAATATACATTTAAAATGATTGATGAACATTTCTAAATAATATAAAACAATCTTAATGCCACACATTGTCGAAGGCACTGCCATCGTGGCTATCGCGTCCGACACAGTTAACTTGAATTTGACTTGAATTTAATAATAATAAATAAAAAAAACGGGTTTCATATTTCGTTGCTAAAATAAAGTGGAAATATTTATAAATAAAAAGGTATACTTCCCATTTTAAAAATACAACCCACACACATAACCACTTATTTTAGTTTTTGCCACCCAGCAATCAATTAATTCTCACCAGCTCCCTTATTTGAGATGACGGAGAATAGGAGACATTGATTCCCCTATATGGTAATTCCAATTTTTTGGAATGTATGAATGAATGAAATGATCAAAGTGTCGCATAAGCCCTTTTGCCTTTTCAGCGACTATATTAGCTGGCACCATTTAGGAGAAAAACCGATTATCAAAATATTTTTGGCATGCCAGCACCTTGGAGTAAAAATGTATGTGGAAAGAAAGCCAAATATTTTTACTTAACCTATACAAACTTACGATAAATCACTTTTTCCGAGTTTTTACATCGTAAACCGTGAAAAATAAAGAGACAAGACAAGTTGTCACATAATGTCACACCACTTTTAGGTATGCAAGCATGTTTTCCATCTCTCGCGTCTCCGGCGGCTCCGCCCACTACGTTTTGTTATGCGACAAAACTCAATGGTTTTTGAGGTTATATCCTATATTTTTATTGGTAACCATAAAGCATTATGTCAACATGTGCTATGAATGGATGTAAAAAAGTGTGTCCACGAAAACCCTAGCCACGCATGAGTCCGGAAAAATCAACAATCCTAACTACACTGTTTCGCAAAGCTATCCCTCCTCGTATATTATTGCTTTGAGGTTCAAACATTATCAAATGTCGTTTTTTACTTTAGCATATAACCAATTTTATCGCCCTGTCTGGGCCGAAATTAAAATCTAAACTAGGCCGGGGTGGATTCTCTATCCCTCTTCGTGTGGCAAAAGAATGTGGTATTTTCGAAAATGCCGCCGAACTCAATATGAGATCACGACACTAGAAGAACATGAAGAAAACATATTTTTTGGAAACTTGGAAGTGGACAGTTTATGAGGCGTTTGGGGTAATTAGTGTTCTCCTAAATTGCAGAAGACCGCGGCTGGTGAAGTCTACTGGCTTTGAGGTCTGCAAGGTACAAGAGGAATAAAGATCCTCAGTCAGACGAGATAGAAAAGGAAAATCGCTTGAAAAGTATTTTTAAAAAGTTAATAGAA
This sequence comes from Drusus annulatus, assembly GCA_022651775.1. NCBI lineage: Eukaryota > Metazoa > Arthropoda > Insecta > Trichoptera > Limnephilidae > Drusus > Drusus annulatus. Next base: position 76,996 of record JAGWCC010001027.1, on the reverse strand, counting down.
AATTAACTAACTTGAATCTGTTGACAACCCTGCTTCCGCGACTGGACGTCAGTAAGGTGCATTCTTCAGTCCGGCGGCAACTAATTATTCTTGTGCTGGTGACTTGATTAGAACGTGTTTCATTGTGATCGCGTGGTGTTGAACCTCCAGGGACCTGAACCCGCCATTTTTGTTTCTCATCTTCATCTTCGGATTCTAAGGTAATTTCACTTTTGATTATTATCATTTTTCAACAATTAGAGTTTTTATTTTTCTTGGAAAAGGGAAGGCGCAGTTTTCCGCCGCTCGAACCGAGCCACGCGGCACAATGGCGCCTTCCTTTTCCTTCTACAAGCTTCTTTCAGAAAAATCACAAGAATAATTAGAGATGTTTTATCTCACTTAATCAAGGTCACTATTGGATGGAGTATCACCAAAATAATAGTTTTTTTTTTTACCTGTATATTGTATGAGCACGTAGCATTCTATTTTCTTAACATTTTTTATTAGGTAGTTAGTAGAGGTGGGAGAGAGAGTTTGTTTTTTCAGGATTTTTAAAGGACTTGGTGTGGTTGGGTTGCGAAAGGGAATAGAATACATAAATATGATAAAGAACGGTACGCTTAGTTGGTTTGGACATGTAGAGCGGATGAACGAAGAAAGTCGTGTGATAAAAAAAGACACGCACGATCAAGTGAATTGAATACTTGAGTCGGGCATTGTGAAGAGTCAGAATAACAAAAGAGTATGTATGAGACAATGTATAAATGTCAATGAAACAAGGAGTGTGTGCCAATACAGAGTTGTATGACGGTCCGTCCTCTATGTCTACCCATACGGAGAATTGACCTGATATTTAGTAAGTTAGTTAGTAATAAAATGGAGTCTAGGAAGTAAGATTTGTACAGCGCCCTTAAGGTGATTTTCACAAAAATGGCGCCATACAAATTACACAAATATTTTCAGACATTATTATATAAGATAAAAATGTTAGCAAGCTTCAATATTTTCCTTATGTCCATACGGTTGGTGCAACCGAACCTTTATAGTGAATACACTTTCCCAATGTACGAATGTGAAGGAAGCAAGGAATGTGTATCAAGATAGAATTTAATGGCGGTGCATCCTCTCTGCCTACCCCTGCGGGGAAACGGCGTGATGGTAAGTTAGTTAGTATATACCAAGGTATCTGTACTTTAGAAGTAAGCAAGATAAGTAGACTTTGTTCATCTTTGTGTCAATCGTTTTATGAGTAATTGGTATACAACAATAACCTAGTAGGAGTGTCTATGCTTTTTTTGTTAAACACAATCCCTCAAAGTGTGGCCTAAACCGATTTGAAAGAATCCAGGAGTAAGGCATTAAACAACTTTATTATGAGTTTTGTTTACCAATCTCATATTTATTTATATGAGATTGGCAAAAATGTTATGGCATGAAGTTGGAAACTCCTAAAATCAAGTATAATCGAGTGTTAAATTATTTTATCAGTATGCAAAAATCGGTACGTGTACTTTTCAAAAGTGTGACCAAATTTTCAATTTTAAACCGCCTGCTAGATTCAACATTCTGAAAAAATATAATTTGTGCCAAAATTGTCTCTCTTCCCAGCATTTGGTTAAAAATTGTACTTCGTGCTTTAGCTGTTTTAACTGTCGTAAAAATCATCATTCACTATTACATTTGTCTCGTGACAGAAGTAACCAGGTGCCAGCATCAAACAACAATAATTTTGATCAACCTAGAGTAGAGGTGTTTGCTTCGCCACCTGAGACTATTAACACCGTTGTATCAACTATCACGGCAACCACGCCTCATTTGGAGAAAATAAATAACACCTCACCGAGGTGTTATTTAGCTCTAGTAAATCGTCGTCCGTGTTGTTAGCTACGGCTCTCGTACAAGCAAGCGATAAACAAATACGTTACCACAATGTTCGCGTTTTGCTGGATTTCGCAAGTCAAGCTTACTTTATAACCCATGAGTGCGCAAATCGTTTGGGCCTCGACTGCTCTAATAATGGAATTCCTATTCGAGGAATTGGACAGTTGTCGGCCATTGCACAGAAGGGACTAGTCAAAAGTCGGATCCGTCCTCTATGTTCGAATGAGCATTTTGATGGGGAATTCGTTGTGTTGTCAATTATTTGTGCAGATATGCCTAGTTCTTCGATTCGTCGGGGAGACTGGAAACATCTCAGAAATTTGACTTTGGCTGATCCAAATTTCGAAATCTATCTGCGATAGACATTTTACTGGGCGCGGGGTTGTTTGCATCCATTCTTCGTTCGGGACGAGTTGAAGGTAAAACTAATGAACCTAGTGCTTTGAATACAGTTATTGGTTGAATTTTAATGGGATATGTGAATAATTGTACGTCCTCTCATATTTATTCATTTTTGACGACGTCAGGATCATCATTACCTTTAGAATTCAATTTAGATGAAGCCGATAGCATTAAGATTCTAGGTATTGTTTGGGATTCGAATAGTGATTCGTTCTCGTCGTATCGAGTAAAAACATCACAAGCAACCTATTCGAAAAGGTCAATATTTTCAACAATTGCTAAGATTTTTGGATGGATTTCTCGCGTTACGTTTACGGCCAAATGTTTATTACAAGAGTTGTGGAAACTTGGATTGAACTGAGACGATCCAGTCCCTGTCATAATCCAATCTCATTGGACGGCAATAATGTCATCTTTATCAACATTAACCACCATCAAAATTCCGCGCTATATAGGAGAGAGTCTTGATAATACTTATCGATTAGTAGGTTTTGCAGGTACGTCCGAAAAAGGCTACGTTTGTGTCGTGTACATTCAATCTCAGCACTTGGAGCAAGGATTTAACATTCGCCTTAAGATTGCCAAGTCAAAGGTGGCTCCAGTAAAAACCCTCTCTAATCCGCGATTAGAATTGTGTGGTGCCTTGTTGCTTGCTCGAATTTTAGATTGGTGCCTCCCTTCTCGCTTCGTCGTCAACCGCCGCAGGTTGTGTTGTTGATCCCAACATAGTAGTGTTCAAGAAGAATTCAAAAACATCTAATTCATCGGTGAGTAAATTGGCTTTAATCCTCATTTCACCCACACCACACATTCGAACATTCCATCAAGTAGTCTTCGTTATTACGTTTTACAGTCCATTCTAATTCAAAGTTCATTCGAAGCTGAAACGCATTCGGTGTTTATCGCAGCTTTGGATGCAACATTCTCTATATTTGTGTTGATTGAAAAACTTGCTGTGATTAAACAAATAAATTAAACATGATGGTTGTTAGATTTCAAATGGACAATTTGTAAGGTTCTCACCTTTTTGTTAATCATCCAGTTCTTACCTATCCCGGCAATTTGCCATTTGGTTTATTATTTAACAACACTGCAAAAAAGAAGGAGGAGAAGTTGTTGGTGAACGTTGTGTCGCTTGTTGGTGCTTTTGCTTTTTCGTCATATCAAGAATTCTAAACCATAATTTCATCGGTGAGTAAATTGGCTCGAATCTTTATTCTACCCACATCAAACTTCTATCAAGTAGCATTAGTTTATCGTTTTTTACAGTCCAATATTATAAATTTATCCAAAGCTAAAAACACATTTAGTGTTTAGTGCTATGCGTGAATGTTCAAATAAAGATTATAAAACATCATTTTTCAGAGGTATTTCAAGAGTTTTAAATATTTTGAACCGAACTTCAGAATTTTCACATTTTTAATGGCAAAGAGACGTAAAATCAACAAAAAGCTTCCATCATTATTTAGAAAAACCTTCTTTCATTAGTTTTTGTGTAATATTTTGACTTTATAAATTATTTTTATGCTGTATTAATATTGTTTTGTTTAATGAGATTGTTTATTAAAAAATTCCGAATTCTATGTGGGCGATAGGCTATCCGACATCCTTTAATATATCTTTGTCTCTTTCTATCGAGTCAGTATAAAATCAACAATTCTGACTACACTGTTCCGCAAAAGTACCTATCCATGTATATTCTCACTCCAAGCTTGTTATTGACTGGGGCAAGAAATGCTAAGAAATTCACTACCTACTTCATCTTCTGCTAGTTTCGTCAGCTGAAGGTGCTAATTACCTCGGCGGGGTAATCACAACTGGCACTAGCCAGATGAAAACACTGGAAGCTTGCTTACCCCTCATTCGTTTGAGCGTTTGTGAATTATTCCAGAGACAAAGAACCGAGAGTTTGACAAGTTCTCGAGCGCCCACCCGTATAAATGTGTACTCGTATACAGTCGACCGGCGGTAATCTGGCCCCTGTCTAATCCGCTCCCTGTTATCCGACAGCCCATCAACCACTACATCGCCATGATAGAAGTGACGGCCAGAAAACGTCACCACTATCAGCGCTCCGCAAATCGATGTTTCTTCGCAAGTCATAGAGCAAGTTTTACAGAAAATTTGGAAATCTGGTATCGTGAAATGGATGAAGAAGAAACTGTATTTCAACAAATGTCTGATAGTGAGATTACTAACCAAGTTTCTGCTCCAATGTCAAATCAAAACGACGATGACGACGAAGTTTTCGCCACTGCTCCACAAATGGGATACTGAAGAGAATGGTGAATCATACAACGAACTTTTACTTTTTAGGAGGCTGAGAGACAAGGCGTTAGTCTTGCGTTTGTCATTATAACTGCTATGTTCATTGTGTTTATAACGTTAATTCTATAATATGAAAGCTTGTGTCATCTATGTGTACCTCACCATTTTCATAATTTGTCGGATTACAATTACTCCTTTCAAAAAAGTTCCGGACTTCAAGGGCAGTACTTTTTAGTCCGACAAATTGTAAAATCCGACACCGCCTTGCAAAACGTTTGTAAGATTACCGCGGGTTGACTGAATATATATTTAAAAAATAAACAATAATCGATGTCATAATAAAAGAGTAGTGACTTAAAAAATAGAAGGCACAAAGTAAAATAGTAAAAAAAAATGATCTTATGCAGTTTCAAAAAAAAAAAGCAAAACTCAAATATTAATTCGTTTTGAAAAATTGGAAAATGCAATTATATTTTGGTCAATGATTTTTTTTTAGAAACAAGATGGTCACCATCAATCCGTTATTAGGTAATGCATATAGATTTATACGAATATTTAGGTGGGCTCTCTGCTAAACGGACACTTTATCTCACTAGCCATAAATAAATTAAATCTAAATATTCTTGTTTTACCTGCATTTTATAGTGAACACCGCACAAGAGTCCTAACTGCTGCCAGCAGTCTAGAGCCGGTGGGACTATAGCATCCTCGGTTGGGGTATGTTGTGAGGCTGGAGGTAGTGAGGAGAGGAATTAGATGACCTTTGGATTGGAGCTAAAATAAATCAACAATTAAATATTTCTTTCTACATTTATTAAATTCTTTCACACATAAAATCACTACATAATTCTTGTATATCACGAACGTCACAATATACTTTCAATATTTTTTAACTTTGATAGATAGTATTTTAAAACTAACATTAGAAACATGTATTTTCGGCTATAGGGGGGACATTTATGCGGAACTACAGTTGGGGAGCAACAACGTATTCTTAGGTAACTGTGTTTTAAATTAGTTACAAGGATAGCTTTGGGATAATTGATATATATATATATACATATAGATGAATATAATATAATGTGAATCTTTCTAATCATTTATGACTAATCATTTTTGTTCGTATTCGCACGTACTGCTGAAAACTTAATATAACATAATAATAAATCGCTGTAGAGAGTAATATACTACATCGTCTCTTAAGACATATTTTATTCATCTTCCTTAGCAGCGGGGTTTTTCTGTCACAATATACTTTCAATTTTTTAATTTTTATAGATAGTATTTTTAAAAACTAACATAAAAAACATGTATTTTCGGCTATAAGGGGGACATTTATGCGGAACTACAGTTGGGGAGCAACAACGTATTCTTTTTGCGATAAAGTAAAGTTCTTTAAATATATTCGTTTGTAATTTACCCACAGATCTCTTTTCGAGGGCATCACCACTTTTTGGTTGTAAATTTAGAGAAGAGTTTCGGGTGCAATTCAATAATAAGCAAGCAATCATTATTAAGAAAATATCGTCTCTTTGGGTACAAAATATACAAACTGTAATATCGTAAATAGTTGACATCATTTCCAAAAATATGTTTAATTTTATTTTAAAGCAAGTTAATCATTTCAGATTACGAATAACCTGAACCCAAGACCCCTGTATGGGAAAGTGATGTATTTGTCCACTCAGCTACTAACCTGTCAATATATTTACATATTATTTTCAAATAAACATTTATAAATATCAATCTCTCAATATATCATATATTTCAAAATATTATAACTTTTAGAAAAAAATTTTTCGAAAACCCCCAAAATAAAAGGTTCTGATTATGTTATTTTTAACGTAACAAAATATTAAAAAAATAAATAAAAAATAACTGTATTTTTAATTTTAGCTTACAATAAAAACTTTTATGTGGAAAACGTTAGAATTTAAACTAATGGAAAACATGGGAGGTAACTGCGTTTTAAATTAGTTACAAGGATAGCTTTGGGATAATTGATATATATATATACATATAGATGAATATAATATAATGTGAATCTTTCTAATCATTTATGACTAATCATTTTTTGTCTGTATTCGCGTGCACTGCTGAAAACTAAATATAACATAATAATAAATAGCTGTAGAGAGTAATATACTACATCGTCTCTTAAGACATATTTTATTCATCTTCCTTAGCAGCGGGGTTTTTCTGTCACAATATACTTTCAATTTTTTAATTTTGATAGATAGTATTTTAAAACTAACATAAGAAACATGTATTTTCGGCTATAAGGGGGACATTTATGCGGAACTACAGTTGGGGAGCAACAACGTATTCTTTTTGCGATAGAGTAAAGTTCTTTAAATATATTCGTTTATAATTTACCCACAGATCTCTTTTCGAGGGCATCACCACTTTTTGGTTGTAAATTTAGAGAAGAGTTTCGGGTGCAATTCAATAATAAGCAAGCAATCATTATTAAGAAAATATCGTCTCTTTGGGTACAAAATATAAAACTGTAATATCGTAAATAGTTGACATCATTTCCAAAAATATGTTTAATTTTATTTTTAAAGCAAGATAATCATTTCAGATTACGAATAACCTGAACCCAAGACCCCTGTATGGGAAAGTGATGTGTTTGTCCACTCAGCTACTAACCCGTCAATATATTTACATATTATTTTCCAATAAACATTTATAAATATAAATCTCTCAATATATCATATATTTCAAAATATTATAACTTTTAGAAAAATATTTTTCGAAAACCCCCAAAATAAAAGGTTCTGATTATATAATTTTTAACGCAACAAAATATTAAAAAAATAAATAAAAAAAGTAACTGTATTTTTAATTTTAGCTTACAATAAAAACTTTTATGTGGAAAACGTTAGAATTTAAACTAATGGAAAACATGGGAGGTAACTGCGTTTTAAATTAGTTACAAGGATAGCTTTGGGATAATTGATATTTATATATATATATATGCACATAGATGAATGCAATATAATGTGAATCTTTCTAATCATTTATGACTATTCATTTTTTGTTCGTATTCGCGTGTACTGCTGAAAACTTAATATAACATAATAATAAATAGCTGTAGAGAGTAATAAACTACATCGTCTCTTAAGACATATTTTATTCATCTTCCTTAGCAGCGGGGTTTTTCTGTCACAATATACTTTCAATTTTTTAATTTTGATAGATAGTATTTTTAAAAACTAACATAAGAAACATGTATTTTCGGCTATAAGGGGGACATTTATGCGAAACTACAGTTGGGGAGCAACAACGTATTCTTTTTGCGATAAAGTAAAGTTCTTTAAATATATTCGTTTGTAATTTACCCACAGATCTCTTTTCGAGGGCATCACCACTTTTTGGTTGTAAATTTAGAGAAGAGTTTCGGGTGCAATTCAATAATAAGCAAGCAATCGTTATTAAGAAAATATCGTCTCTTTGGGTACAAAATATACAAACTGTAATATCGTAAATAATTGACATCATTTCCAAAAATATGATTAATTTTATTTTTAAAACAAGATAATCATTTCAGATTACGAATAACCTGAACCCAAGACCCCTGTATGGGAAAGTGATGTATTTGTCCACTCAGATACTAACCCGTCAATATATTTACATATTATTTTCCAATAAACATTTATAAATATAAATCTCTCAATATATCATATATTTCAAAATATTATAACTTTTAGAAAAATATTTTTCGAAAACCCCCAAAATAAAAGGTTCTGATTATATAATTTTTAACGTAACAAAATATAAAAAAAATAAAAAAAGTGTATTTTTAATTTTAGCTTACAATAAAAACTTTTATGTGGAAAACGTTTGAATTTAAACTAATGTAAAACATGGGAGGTAACTGCGTTTTAAATTAGTTACAAGGATAGCTTTGGGATAATTGATATACATGTACATATAGATGAATATAATATAGTGTGAATCTTTCTAATTATTTATGACTAACTATTTTTTGTTTTTATTCGCGTGCACTGCTGAAAACCAAATACAACATAATAATAAATAGCCGTAGAGAGTAATATACCACATCGTCTCTTAAGACATATTTTATTCATCTTCCGCGCCGAATCCTGAACCGATCCCGCATGGCAATCAAATCGGCTTTCATTCTGTGGACCCGCCGGAAAGGTCGCTTTCCCCCGCCGCTTTGGGCTGCGACCCAGGAGTCCTCAGGCGCGTCATCCGACTGGAGTGTGCCGGACTGGGCTTCGGCCGCCTGCTGCGCCACCTCTTTGGGAACCTTTCCGGCTATTTCCTCACCCACCTCTCCGAGCGCTTTCTCCAGCTCTATTTTGGAAGTTTCCCGAACTCCGTCTTCTGTCTTCCCTGCAGCATCGCCTTGCGAAAGAATACCGGACTGGTGATCGTTGAACACCACTTCGGTGAATATTTCTCCCTCGCTTGACAAGCCCTGCCGGTAGGTTTCAGCGAGCGCGTCCCTGGCTGCAATTTCCTGTAATAGAAATTAATCAAATCATTTGCAATATTTGATTATTTATTTAAACGTTCAATATGCTTTTGGCTTCCGAAAGGGTTGCTTGCGCTGCAAGAAATAATCGATGTTTCGACAGTATAAAATGTTTTATAAAGAAAAAAACGGAAATAGTAATCCGAAACACTAAGGGGGCAAGTTCTAAAAGGGCAGTGGGCATTCACACCAAACGTAGTATTTTTTATAGTAAATACTGCGCAAGGGTTCCGACTGCTGTGAGACTGTGGCATCCCCAGTTGGGGTATGTAGAGGCTGAAGGTGGGGGGGGAAGAGAAAACGATGGGGAAGAGGAAGGTTGAGAAGTACTTGGCTATTCAGGTCTGGTCACCAAACACGGCTTAAGCCATTTCAAGCAACGCTTCGATTCTGAATGGTGGTCTTTCACCAAAGCGATTTAGAGCATCTACCACTCTGGAACGTGCCGTGAATATACCGTATATTATTTTTTTATAAATTTGAATGTACGAGTATTTTGACACGTATTTATTAAATAAAAGTTATTTGCACACGCCGGGTTTGAACCCGCGATCTTTGATTTTGTAGTCGAGTGTCCTACAACACGACCATGGTGGATTGATTTTGAGCGGTGGCAAAGGAAGGTGCTACAGTTGGAGGGATTAGGGCATGGGAAACGACGGACTAGGAATGTTGGTTGGTCTGTGACGAGAGTCGCACGATATGAAAGCGTTTGGAAATACTCCTCCAGTGGGGCATCTACCTTTATCTGCACGGCGATGCCATCTTCCTCCGGGACCTGGGGTTCCCGCTCCTGGTCACGCTCCTGGTCACGCTCCTGGTCACGCTCCTGGTCACGCTCCTGGTCACGCTCCTGGTCACGCTTCTTATTGAAAATAAAATGCAGCATTTTTCCGAATAAGGTTTCCTGTAAAATTGAAACGAGACTTACGTAAACCAACCTCAAATAAGAACGGTAAGAATAAAAGTGGTTACTTGTGGGCATGTTGTGTTTGTTCTACACATGTTACAATGTGAGATGTCTCAGGGAACAAATTTTCCCCTCTAAAAATTACCATGTGCTCTCTCTCATCTCCAATAATGTTATTATTATGTTATGAGAGATGCCGAGTAGCGCGGATAGACAGTATAAAATATAGGTTACTAAATCAAAGTTTCATCAGGCTTTAATCTGGAAGATACACCCGAGGGAATGCATTCGAAGAAACAGAATACCTGGAGGAAGAAAACGACTTCATCAGTAAAAACAATTAAGTTCAAATCATTTATTCGGGTTTTCAAGGACACACCCCAAAATCCGATTCCTTACAGATTTTCTAGCGTAAAAGTTAGTGATCTTTTAGAAAAAACAATCAAAAAAGGCCGTTTAATTCATACTATAAAAATGATTTATTTTTTCAATGCCATTGAAAGACTTTTTTTCAAATAAAATTTGAAATTACAACAATTTTTTGAAATAAAAACAACCGAAAACAGCTATTTATTTTTACGTGAATATAATTAATGAAGTTCACAAATGTATTCTTTGGCAGTTACTGAAATGGGATTAGTTCTTTTGCTGCATCATCAGGTTCACAGCAATAGGTTTGCCGTTAAGACGATTGTGATGGAAGTATTTATTTTTAGCTTATGGCTTCGTAGTTCTAACATAGCGGTTAACTTATGCTATAATCATATCGGGTGTACTGTACAGGGCACAATAGTACACAGCTGCCGAGCCTGTGCAAATTGTGCACTCCACTGTTGAATTTGACAGATTGAAAAAAAATAAATCTTTGATTGTGGATGCCAAAGTGCTAGCAGACATTGCCCGTGTGGGGCCCACTTGAGCTCAGGTTAAAAAATACCTCACAACAATGCGAGAACAAGCCAGCTCCGCCCAGGTTGGGTCGAGTCTGGTCAGATATATGGTCTATGGAGAAGAAAAACAGCCCCATCCACCTCCAAGGCTTCTGGGGCTCTTTTGACTACCCCGAAGCCACCCCTTCAAAGATCAGCCACACTTTCAACGTCAAGGGTCAACTCGGCTATTTTTCCTTCTCTATCGGAAGCCTGTATCAACTCTAAGAAGAGGAAAGTAGTTCTTTCATTCCCTTCAAAAACGGGTAATCCCACCCATAACCGTTTCCAGACCCTCAGTGTTGGTGTAAACACCAACTCCACACCCGAAGATTCCACCTCGCCCCCGGAGGTTGTGGAGACATCTCATATTGTGCCCCCGAAACCCGTCCGCATTCCTCCGATCGTGATAAAGTCGGAGGAAAATTGTACCGCCCTGCGTACGAAACTAACGGCCGCAGGTGTCAACATTAAGGAGTCGAAAGCTATTCCAAACGGAGTCGTCCTCCATACTTCTGACACGGACCCGCATGCTAGAGGTTGCGGTATACAAGCTCACCAAGGCCATTATCGGAGGGATTCCCACCAACATCCCTGTGGAGGAAGTGCAGGAAGAACTTAGAGCACTCAACCTCCCAGTGACCGCTGGAGCCCGGATCGTCGCCCTGCCCCTTTAGTGTTGGCGCAACTAGAGCATGGAGAAGCGAGAAAAGAGATCTTCCAGCTCACCCACTCTTTTTCACCTAAAACTGAAGGTGGAATACCTAAAAACTTAGCACCATCGCAGTGCCACCGCTGCAAAAAGTTTGGCCACTCTTCTTTTAAATGCCGCCTTCTCCCCCGCTTCGTGAAATGCCCACAAAGATACTTTACCAAAGACTGCACTCATACGAGAGAAGACGGCCCAGCCACCTGCACAAACTGTGCGGGTGGTCATCCTGCCAACTTTAAAGAATGCCCAATGAGACCGCAACCAGCTCACCCTCGACGTCAACCAGAGTTAAGAGGAGCAACCTACACACTACTTCTCTTTTTTCTTATTCGAGAGCTGCTCAAGTAGACTCCTTTGTTTCTCTACCACCCTTAACCTCCTCCACCCCCCTCTCAGCTTCTAATGTTTTTGATTTCAGCAAAAATGTTGACTTCTCCAAAATCGGTGACCTCATCGCCGACTTAATTCAAAAATTCAAATCTGCCTCCTCCTCCTCGAACTATGGCACATGTCCATTTAATTTTAGCAGCCCCACCAATCATCTCTTTATTCACTTCAAATGACTAAATCCATTTATCCTTCCGCGCGTCGAAAATCAAAGAAAATATTGAAAAAAGCACAGTCTACAAAATTTTACTTAAAGTACTTGTATATAAACATATGCAAAAAAGCCCTACAGTAGCAAAAGGCAGCCCGCTCACCGAGTAGAAAAGATTATCTCCTCATTTTTGCACCTCTAACCACAGTTGATACAGGAGGACGAAGAAATATTCCCTGGCAGTGTTAAATTTTCTACAGTACGATATCGTGTTTTTAAATTATCAAATCAGTCATTTCGTAGTCAAAGAGGGAATTGGTTTGATATTCGTTTGGCTTATTCATTATCTGTTTTGGATAAAAATTTTACATAATTTTTTGGGTTCTATTTTGATGTTATTAAAACCACTATCAAACTAGGCTAACGCTCATCACGTGTTGAATGATTGTACAACTAGAATTAGGGATACCACCTACAGTTGATGTTCGTCTAGTTAGTTGAACTGGTTAGTGGCTTATAAAGATGTTAGCAGTAAGAATTTATTTATTGTCAGGTTATTCGTAACTTGGGAATTTTTAACTTTCTTATTTCTCTTTTTTTCTGTTTATTTAAATAAAAATAAGCTGTTTTTTGTTTTGCAAACATTCTTCGGAAATACCCATGCGTACGTAATACCGACTGTATGCAATCTAGGAACAATGGAGTATCTGAAAGGCTCAGTCCTGATATTGTTTCAACCAAATAGAATTTTGAATCGCGTCGTTCCTGTTGGTGTGTGAAAAGAAATAAAGTTTAATAAATAAGGGCTGTCTATAATACCACATACACATTTATAAATAAATTATCACATTGTTTGAATTATTAAAATCTATTGATATGTATTTGTGTTTCTGCGTATAATGTTTCATTAATTTTGGCTGGTTGGTCAAAATTGCCATCTAGTGATAAGCTCTCCTTATATGCTGTGTACGTAAAGTGTTTGTTGTTGATACATTTGGTAAAATATCAGAAAAAGCGTGCCTCATCCACGATCCAGAGATGGAGCAGGAAACAAGCGTCGACGCGGCGGAGCAGGCGGTCGGGGACGCCTCCAGGAGAGAGAGCGTGATCGTGGAGATGGGTGAAGATAACCCCGACAGCCCCCCTTCGCTGCCCATATTTGAAGGTAAACAACCGCTGTGAAAATTTATGTATATGTGATCTAGAGGATGTCTTTATTCGTAATAATGACAACCCGCAACCTCGCGTCAGGGTCTCGCACTCACCCTGGCCCTGGCCACTGGCCCCTGGCTACGAAAAGTGGAATTGGTTTGTAAAATTATACAGACATTTTTCTGTATCCCCATTTAAAATCAAGGAAAATCTAAATAATTGATTTCCGGAAATGAATTCAATTATTCCGTTATTTAATTTAGCGCGGAGGATTTTTTGAGTGATAAGTTATTGGTCTCTCAACTAGAGTTGAGACACAGTACTCACATAGATGTATAGCTTATATACAGTATGTTTCGTTTTAAACCTAAATAAAATAAAATTAACAATTAATAATTACATACCACCCTCAAAGCATGTTGAAGTCACTTATATAAAAGTTTTTTTTTAACATGTTTGTTGTTTTAATTCATTATTTTAAAAATACTGACGGTTCTTTAAATGCAGTTCGAAATAAAGAACTGAATTCAAAGGGGTATTAAAAAATAATTGTAAGGTATCCGGTAATTAGTAGAATTCCCCGATTCGGGACATTCTCGAGCACGTCATATAATATGATGGATGCTAATTACTGTTTCGTCAATGCGTATTATAATATTATTTTAAACAGCGCCCGGTCGAACTGCATGAATAAGACACGCTGTAAGTGCACTTTCAATATACTAAAAGCATCATCGTAAACACTCGCTGTCCCTTTTCCACTAGTGACAATAAGTAAGCGTGGCTGAAACGACTTTAAATGTACAGGAGTCGAGGCGAATGACGGCGGTTCCGCGAGTGGCGCTCACGACGCCGCCAGTGAGCCCGAGGGGGCCCCGCTGCAGGCTGGGGCGCGCGAGGGCGCCGGCACCGACTGTGATGTTGTCCGCGAGTCAGCGGCGGTGGTGCGTGGCTCCTCTGAGGACAGAGCGGCTTCCGATCTAGCAAACAATGGAATAACTACTCCAATGTCAGCACGTAATGGTTCGTTGTTGTAGCCCTTGTCATAAATGGTTTTATTTATTTTAGAAATATGTTCATTGTATTAACCGTGGCATAAAAAAAACTGTAATAACAACAAATATTTTTTTAACCATGCAGCTAATGCTGTATTTTGGATAAATATGGAATAAACGATTGAAGTAGGTACACAATTACATTTACGAGGCCTGTTCGAAAGAGAAGGTGAATTTTGAATTTTCACGGGCTGTGTACATTCGATTATCGTTTTTTTTTTTATGTTGGTACACATATGTTTATCATATGTTAGCATTATCAGCCATTTTGGATTTGTGGTTTGTTTTCGACAACTGGAAAAGTTAGTCACGTTTTTGTGTGTTCTTCGATTTTTCACTTTTGAAAAAAATGGATCAAATAATAAAATCCATGATTTGTTTTACTACAACTCCACGACGCTCATCGTCATTAACATCTTCTCGGCCTTCTTTAAAGCGCTTGTTCCACTTATCAACACTTTTTTGAGACAAAGTAGACTCGCCGAATGCCACAGTCAACATTTTAAGTGCTTCGGAGCACTTTATTCCATTTTTAACGCAAAATTTAATACATATTCTTTGATCTATTGAAAACGTGACTAACCTTTCTAGTTGTCAAAAACAAACCAATAATCCAAAATGGCTGATAATGCTAACATATGATAAACATACGTGTACCAACATAACAAAAAAAATATCGATAATTGAATGTACACAGCCCGCGAAAAATCAAAATTCACCTTTTCTTTTGAACAGGCTGAGTATATATTTGAAATCCTTCAAATAAATTAACGTTATATTCAATTAAAACTAAATAAAATTACACTAATTTAAAATATGTTGAATTTTTTTGCATAAAATAAATTATGATAAATAGAAAGTTAGATAATGATTTAACCAATATCAAAAAAAAAACTTTGAAAACATTTTTATTTTTATTTTACTAGAGTGCTAACTCTAGTAAAATAAAAAAGAAATCACGAGCCGCCATTGGAACTTACACCGGAGCTTTCAAAAACATTAACATTAACGCATAAATGCTTCTCTCGACAATGTAAACTGGCACGAGTTTCTCTCAACCGGAGATATAAACGCAGCCTTGTCAGACTTCTACGCGAAGATACACCAGCTAATAGACGCTTATATTCCACGTAAACTAAGTAAGAATTCAAAATACCCACCATGGTATAGCGCAGCTCTCATAAAACTGACCAAGGAAAAATATAAATATTTCAAAAAATTCAAAACTTACAAAAATCAGTCTGATTATTCCACTTTTTCTCTATTAAGATCGCGTCATAAAAAACTAAATCTAGAATGTCACACAAAATACGTATTAAATATTGAACATGAAATATCGTCTGATCCAAAAAAAGCTTTGGAACTACATTAAATCCAACTCTAAATCTCAAGGTATACCAAACACGATATTTCATAAGGATGAAAAAGCTGAAAACGGTTCTGATATTGTTAACATTTTCTCTAAATATTTCAGTTCTGTATGGCCAACAATGATGTACAAACTTCTCAACATATGCCAGTCAACAACAATACCCAAAAAATAACTCCCTGCTATTCATAGTATCGAAGTTGACGAACATTTAGTGCAAATATATTTAGAAAACTTAAATCTTAAAAAAGCGCAGGTCCAGACCAAATCCCTCCGTTTTTCATACTGAAGGTGCACGCAGTCTCCTTTCAAAGCCGCTATCCATTGTATTTAATCGTTCCTGAAAGAGGGCGTTGTACCATATTTGGAAGACTGCATTTATAACACCCATTTTCAAAACTGACACAAATCCGACGTAGAAAACTATCGACCGATTTTCAAAACTGTGTGTATTCAGTAAGGTTTTGAAAAATCGTATACGAACAGATGCTTCCCCGCCTTGAAATCCACACTAATATTAATCAACATGGGTTTATGAGTGGAAAATCAACAACAACTAATCTGATAGCATTTACCGAATTTTACAAGAAAATATGGGATCAGCGTATACAAGTAGATGCACCCATACGGACTACAGTAAAGCCTTTGACTTGGTGATTCATGATATACTAATATTGGAAGCTAATGCAAATCGGTGTACACGGTGACCTTCTCAGATGGCTGTCGTCCTATGTATCGAACTGCAGTCGCCGCAGTTGTGGGTGGCTTCAAGTCTGACTGGGCACTGTTCCATCTGGTGTGCCCTAAGGATCACATGGGGACCACTACTGTTTAATATTGTTTTCTGATTGGTGCCCCCAAAAACTTTTGCAGATGATATGAAAGTTTTTTTGGGGTTCAAAAGTATTTTACTTACCTTAAATTTTTCTTTTTCCGGGATAAACCTTAAAATAAATATAAAAAAGTGTTTCGTCGTCAATTTTTAAAGAAAAAAAATAAAATTTCCCATGAATACCCCTCTAAACGGAAAATCAATCCCTATTAAAAAACAGAAGCCAAAAGGGTTTTGGGGAGTGATTTGGACTCGGGAAACTTTTTTCAATAAAATATCGACTCACCAACTTCGCCCCCAAAAAAAGTTAGGATTCAATTTAGAACATTTTAAAAAAAATTTAAAAATTTAAAAACAATAAAATTTTTTATTTTGCACGTCCGAAACACTGGAAAAGCGTTGGGGGGAACCCCAAAAAAAAAAACATATGTTTTCCCGGAACTTTAAAAAGTTTTTCAAAATTCGGGTTTCCCGCAAAGGTGGCCGCATTCTTTAAAAATCCTTTTCGTTGGAAGATCGAAGAATCTCCTGCTGATGTAATTATTTCGCAGAAAATTGCCAGATCCACCGTAGATTGCCCGGAACTCCCTCCAACGGATCCAGTACGAGTTCCCCAATAGACTAACCAGATCTGACCAATTTCTTAGTCTCCCCTCGATGCAACACTAATTCTAAACAAAACTCTTTCTTCTATCGGGCCTCACACACTTTTAACACACACTACCACAATATGACATTATTAACTCTGCACCTCACTCTATAAAATCACACCGACGATCCTGAGCCTTTTATAACTACAGATAACTACTCATATTCCACAGTACCACCAATTCTTTTAACTTTAACTTTATTTCTTTAAATATATATGTTTAAAAATAAACAAAATCTTAAATCACACATATCATTATACATATCTACTAAGCATCTAGATCGATCCCCCCTCATGTCCTTCCTTTCCTCAACCCTAAACATTGACGCTGAAAATTCTTAAAAAAATTATGTTTCTTATTTTTTATTTGATTTTGTATTTCTTTTTAATTTTATATCTTAATTTCTTTTGTTTAATTTTTAAAATTAGATTCACTTACAGTATCAGTTCACCTGTATATACAAACACTAAAGTGGAAACCTATAAATGGTCATATTAATACTACTTATATAATATTTTACCTAGTATGTATGTAAACTGTTGGTCTCCCAAACAAAATAAAATAAAATAAAATAAAATAAGATAAAATAAAATAAAAATAAAATAAAATTGAAAGCTTGAAAAAAAGCTTGCATTAGAGAGACTATATTTTGTGGGCCCTTTCCAAGGTATAAAGCCGTTATAAAAAGTAAAAGTCTATTCGTATTTGGTTGCTTCCAGAACCACTGGCCGACTTGTCGATGTACCCCGGCTTCGAGACCCTGAACGAGGCATACCCGCAGCTTGGTCGCCCCGTGCGCGAGCGCCCCCTGCCCGAGCCCTCGTGCGACCACAGTTTGCGCCAGCACTGCGTGCTCTGCATAACGTGCGGCAGCGCGGTGCACAGCACGATCTTCGCGTTGTTCTTCGCGCACGTCGCGCTGGGGGGCGTCTTGTGGACCATCCTCACCCGCGTGCTGTAGAAGGACGACGGGCGAACGCGTCGATGGCGGGGCCAGTACACGTCATTCATAAACATCGACTCAACTACCGCCCTCTTGTTTAAATCAATTTTCATTGGCAACACCGATTTCAAAACAAATATAGTGATGATTTAATAAAACTAATTTTTAACTTTATTCCACTTTTATTTATATGTGCTAGTCTGAAGATGGCCGTCATAGGCTGAAACCGGTCCAGTCATAAAAAAAAAGTGGAATAAAGTTAAAAATTTGTTTTATTAAATCATTAAAATGGAATCCCACCACGAATTAACAGTTTCAAAATTAGAAATAATAAATATAGTGAGTTCAACTCCCTAATTAGATAGATAACGACATAGCTCAGATTTCATTTCAATAATATTCTTTCGGAAAGCGTAAAGATTTTTTTTAACACCGTGTGTGAAAAAAATATCCACTCTGACCATATTTAATTTATTCATAAGAAACAATCACTCGGTGGCTTGATATTATAATCAAATACAAAATCACTTTGTTTTAAACCACGAATTTATTATGTTTTAAAGCCAACCGGTTGTTTTATTTTCCCACTCACCTATTTATATAATTATCATTATGTACCCAAATAGCGTATTTTCCTCTTATAATGTTATACGGCTCTTTGTCTGTCCCTAACACGACTTCATTGTGAATCCATTAGATGTTTACCATTTCTTCGCACTATATACATGTATATGTATTGTTGTCTCCCTTTTATAAATAATACCTTTTAATTGTTGTCTTTTTGTAGTTTCGTATACTGTCTCACTCTATTATTATTATTTGTACCTGATAACTCTGAATTATTCTTTAGTTATTATAATTGCCCCAAAAACGCTTGATCTAAGCGAAATCGGTTGGCATTAAAACATAATAAATTCGTGGTTTAAAACAAAGGGATTTTATAATGTTATATTTAACCCGCATTATATTTGTTCGGAACCACATAAGAAAATAACAATCATCCTGCATATTACTGCCTACCCATTGTACAGACTAGTACCCTTTAGTTTGAATGGTGCTTTTGTTTAATTTTATTATCTTACAAGTTAATCTTAAATTAAGGTAATGGATTGAGTTTATAAAGAAAATATTACCATTCCGAACAAAACCGTAAGATAATAGTTTGTGTTAATTTTCTCTAAATTTCGACACCCGGCTTTCTTCATTTATATTTTATGGAATCCTTATCTTGGTTTGTTATTTACTTAAATGTTGACATCTAGTCCCATTAGTTGTTTATTGCATATTACTTTCTTATTTTTTAAACAAAATATAGAAATATCGTTACGTCAGCTTCGACACCAGCTTCTAATCCCTTTTATTATACCGCAATCATTACACACTGAATGTTAAAAAAAACTTAAATAACTCATTTTGTTCATGTCGTTATTGAGCTATTAATTTATTCATTCAATTATAAACAGAACGACTATTAAATACCAATGCTTATTTAGTGACTAAAGTTTCACTGAGAAAAGTTAAAATTTTGATTTTATTTGAAATAGTTTTCGGACGATTTTAACATTATATTTATAACATGTTGTAAAATTTGCCAACAAGCGCCATGAATTATTTAATATATTCCATGTATTGAAAAAAAAACCTAAAAAAACCCAAAAATACATATAATATAAATATATATATTTCGTAACATCAATGTTGACATCAAGTCCAATTGGCAGATTTATCGTTTTTTATGATCACGTGATTTTTTTTTCAACGCCGAAAAACTGAATCAGCCTACCGACACAGATGCATTGATTTTAAGAAGAGCACCCTGTATCACAACGACTAATCCTAGTTAGTATCTTACAAACCAATATCAGGAATGCCTCAACGAGAGAAATGATTGCCCATCAATTTATTTAAGAGAATCGTGATAACCGAGACTGATAAAGATACATTTTATATTATTATGCGCACATAAAATATGTATATTAATAAAGCAAATGATTTTATTTATATTCCCATGGTCCTAACCATCTGCAAAAAGCCTTTTCCGTGTAGAATGTACGATTGGATTTGGTTTATAGCCGTGGCGCAAACCGAACAGTGGGATGTGTTCCAGCCTGCCCGCCAGATGTCGGTCTACTTTCCGTTGCTCGTTGACTAGGAACAAAGAAAATGGAAAACTGGCTTAAACTTTCCGGTATGTTTTCCGTATTGTTCATTCTTATCTAGTTTGTTTTATTCAATTCATAGAAACACCATCAATCATAGATTTAGAGCTGTAAAAGGAGGAGAAAACACCAAAATGCTATTATAGGATTTCCTACCTCATACTCAAGAGCTCCTACCAAAAACTTTAACAATTCCTAGCGGAATGAGCTATAAAAACTGAAATTATCCCGGTTGAAACATTTTCAAATGAAACACAAAAAGGAAAATACAGTAACATTATTTTAACCGATCTCTTTTAGTAATGTGATGAGTAGAGGTCCCAAAATATGTTCTATTGTTTTTATTTATTATATTTCGTCGGTTCCTTTCTAGGACATACGAGTAGCTCTTTCCGGCTGCATACTTAGTCGAGGTGTTCGATAGTCGTGTGAAAAATTAAGAAAAATGTTGACGAAACTTAAGACACATCGCGACGAGAATAATTAGCGTAGTGCTCACGGAATGTAGACTGCTCATCTAGGAAAGCCGTTATTCGAGAGGATTTCCCTGATATGTTCAAGTTGAGGATGTTACAGCGCAAGCTTTGGCAATGGCAATTAGAGCACATCTCTTGTCTTTTAACTTAGGTATGGTTAATTTAATCGGCCGAGGTTACGATGGCGCCGCGGTCTTGAGTGGTCGACTAATTTAAAAACGAACAAATGACAGTGCACATAGACTAACTTTAACATGTTTAGTCAATGTGAGTTGTCTTGGGTTCGTTCTCCATCGGTTCCAATCAATGTTTCTATCCGCGTTGCAATCGCAAGTACTAAACGATAGTGACAGTTCTCATATGAAGTGCCATAGTTTGCCGGTTTCCCCCGGAGAGGAGAGGCGACCAGCGGAAGCAGGAGCAGGAGTAGGGTGGTGTGTTCGTGAAAGCAAATAGCTCCCAAAGTTCGTGTTATTGTACGCAGACGCCTCGGAGAACGAATCATAAAACATTTACGCTTTGACGTAATTAATAGTGTTTTATTAGGGTCTTGCCATAAAATGGATAATTATGCACATAAAGGTATCGCAAACTATGCAAAAGGACCTAGAAAGTCCTTGGCGTGCAATTTCCCCTTCATTCATTATGGATATGCTGCTCCACGCTCCGCCGCGGGGACACTCGGCCTCGGAGCGGGCGGGCGCCGAGGTGGGCCCCAACCGAACCACCCAGTGGGGGGACAGAGTTATGGATCAGGGTAGGCAGTAAGAAAAAACATCGGAATTATTGAGAAAAGAGATAGATACCAACACATGTCATTGATTGCTGTTGGATTTGTTTTGTAAAAGCACTGCCTTACACACTAACAAAGATACCAACACAAACGAGCCACTTGCACGCAAAAGCTCACAGCATACTCGTACATATTTTGTGTAGTCTAGCGAACATAAAATAATCTACTCTAACTTTGGCGGCGTTTGAGAATTTGTAGTTACTGCGTTTGACACGTTATAGTAGGAAGGTCGGTGAGGCGCTTGCGGCGGAGCGATTATCAACATTTTGAATATTACATATATTTTTATGCGAGTATAGCATAGGTAATTTATTATACATAGCGCAGTTTTGTGATAGTTCACCTCAACTGCGGTTTACACTTAATAACTTGGCCTAACATGACAACGATAAAACAGTATAAATAGATATGTATGCAAATTAAAACTATATAATTGTAAATAACCAACCCTAGAAATAATACAGTAAGAAGCTTTCCTAAACATTCATTTGCGTGTGTTCATGTTCAAAAATTGCGGAAAAATAGAAGAACTCATTCTCTTTACGTAAGTGCAGTCAAAATATTAAAAAACATCATTTTACTAAATAATACCATAAACCAAATAAAAAAATCTGAGAAGCGTTAGGCACAGAGTCCACGTGCATATCGATTGAATTTTGAACTGCAATTTAATCGTAAAAGGTGTAAGACACGGCGTATAGGAGAGGTATAGGGTTGAGATTTACGTAGCAAGCCGAGAAGGGTCTGTTTGAGATGTTTATAAACGTAAATATTTTTGATTAACATACGACCATAATGTAAAGTGTTTTCTTCTCAATAACTTGGACACTAACTAATTCATTACCTAAAAAAATAAAATCTAGTTCTTACAGCTGAAAAGAATTTTAAAAATTCGTGAAATAGTGACCAAATAATTTCACCGGAAGTAAGAATAATAAAGCTTATTTAGGGCACACTGATATGTCCACAATACACTTCTATCGGTGAATCCCTTCAGTGTCTAAAAAAACCATTTTCCGATCTCTGCAACTCTTATTCTAGTTCGTTTACAACCAGGTCATATTTACTGTGGGTGAGTTGAAACAGTGTTTGCTTGTGTGTATTGTCGAAATGTTGTAAGGCGTTGCGTCAGAAGCGGTCATGAAATATTTCAAGAAGTTGCTCTATAACTTCCACTGCGCCCCCAGTGCCGTGCCCTGCGCTTCCCAGCCTCGTGAAATATTTAAAGAACGAGGTGGTGGCGAGCTGCTACCTGATTTGCCTTGCCTTGCCTTGCTTTGGGTTTGCTTCTTGAACAATGCTAATACAATCTACTGCGCGGAGAGCTCACTAATCATCTCCATATTCTAATGAAGAATTCAAATATCTACAAAAGTGTAAAGCATATAAAGCTAAATGTTGGATTTTAAAGTGATAATTTATTAGGAATTTACCTTTATGTTTTTCATCCAGTTCCTACCTTATCCAACCTTTTTGCAATATCGAATTCCGTATGGAACTACGTGGTGTTCGATACAAGTGACAATTGAAACGGAAGAGTTTAATGTGAAAAAAAACTTTGTTCGTTGGTATCTCGCTTGGTCGTCGGTTTGTTGTTGTTCTTCAAGCAATGTAATATTAAGTATGATGTTTTGTTGTGTTTCGTCTTCGTTAATAATACAATGTGTGAGAATATCACGAACTTCAACTTCAACTACATCGGTGGGTGAATGGTTTCCTATTTTCCTTTTATCTCAATAATCTATCCACATCTATAATTAGACACTTCCATCAAGTCGTATAGTTTATCGTTTTATAGTCCACTATTTTATAAATTCACCTGTAGCTGAAAACACATTAAGGGTTTTATTTCAGCTTCGGATCCAACCCTATATAATTCAGGAACCTTAATTGTCAATACTGAAGGCCAAATACGAAGCCCACAAGCAAGAAGCCGATGATGCTTACTCTGCCAAATCCAAAAATAAGGACAAATCGTCAGAGAGCGAAAATACCTATTGCTTAAACTTACAGCAGTTCTACGCCACACATACCAACTCCATTGCTACATCTAAACACTGTCTTCTACAAACGTTCACGGTGGGCAGATCATTTAAAATACGATCACTTTTCAAAAAAAGCAATTTGCTATAGTTTTAGGTGGTCAAATGGCATCATCATGGCGGCCTGCATGCTCGAGCTGTAAGACGCTCGACCTCAAATCCAGAGGTCGCGGGTTCAAGCCCGGCGTGTGCAAATAAAATTTATTTAATTAATATGTGTCATCACACATTTAATTCATATAAAATAATATATACTGTATATTTGTGGCATGTTCCAGAGTGGTAGATACTCTAAGTATCGCTTTGGTAAAAGACCACCATTCAGAATTGAAACGTTGCTTAAAATGGCTTTAGCCGTGTTTGGCGACCAGATCTGAATAGGTAGGTACTTCCCAACCTTCTTCTTCTCGATCTACTTCCCACTACCTTCAACCTCGCAACATATCCCGATTGGGGATGCCATAGTCTCACTGGCTCTAGACGGTTGGGGCAGTTTTTCCTTAACTAGAGTTTTGATCACTCAGTCCGAGTGCTATACATAATTTATATATATAGTTAAATATTACTTACTCCACTTTTTTTTCTACCCGACGTCCGACAGCACCGGCAACAACCATCATAAATATGTGCTAATTTTAATATGTTAGTTGTAAATCACTAGTTATAAGTATTAAGCATAAGTTAATATTAAGTCTTAGTTGTAATATTATGTTAGTTATGCTGTAAAGCGCCCTTGAGGTGATATTTCTGTCACGAAAACGGCGCTATATAAATCATCCGATTATTATTATTATTATTAGTTGAGACTCTTGTGTGGTATTCACTACAAAAAAATAAATATTTGCATGATTTTATTGTGAAAATTCCACCACAAGTAAGTTAATTGATATTTTATTCAGTGGAAAAAATAAAAATGTCCAAGTCGTTGCCACGTTTTCATGTGTTCTTCGAGCAAGACCATATCACACCATTCATCACAGATTTTCAGTCCCTGGCCCCACCAAGTGTTCTATAATTGAGAGGAAACAAAAAAACATTGATATTATCTTGTTAAGACTGCCGGAAAAATGTGTTTATAGTAAAAATCAAGACACGTTAACATTTTTTTAACTCTCGGCTATTACAGCAATCGTCGCGACGAAGGGAAACAATTTTTGATCCACGGCATCAAATGGTTCATGTTTAAAAGCGCAGCCAGGAACTTTACATTTCAAGAGGACTTTGAATACTGAAGATCCATTTAAAACGATTTGCTCTCAACGTAAGAGAAACGGCGCCGTTATTTTAAGACTTAGAAATTGCTACAGTTGGCTTATCCCAATAAGCAAAGAAAATAAAAAGGACCTTCTAGGTGTTTTTCTTTGGGTGGATCCTAGTTGTGGTGATTTAAAAAAATACGAAACACTAATGACAGTTCGATCAATCACATTCTTATGAAGTAGATGTCGCTGAATCAGTCTGGCAAATTATATTCTAAATCTGTTCTTAGGTTTTCGTAACGTGATTTAAAAAAAAAAAAAACCGATAAACTTTGTTTATAACAACTTTTATAATTCGATATTATGTAGACCCACCCTTCCATCACCAGGACAATATTAAAATTTTAATATTGTCCTAATGATGGAAGGGTGCTTCCGAAACCGGTGGACATAATATTGAATAAACAAAGTGGTTATAAACGTTTATCTGTTTTCTTTATAAATATGGCAAGTCACAAAGCAAATGCTGTCTACGAATATGTGATTTGTTTTTGTTTACACCAGAATTTTTATTAGTTTTTTATAATTATTAAAATAATACCAATAAAAATAATACGAAAAACATTCCATTTCAGATTACATTATGATGTTCCTAGTAA
The DNA here is from genome assembly GCA_022651775.1 of Drusus annulatus. Lineage (NCBI taxonomy): Eukaryota > Metazoa > Arthropoda > Insecta > Trichoptera > Limnephilidae > Drusus > Drusus annulatus. The sequence continues at coordinate 51,538 of JAGWCC010001027.1, read as the reverse complement.
ACAATAATTGATTATAAAATTATTTTTTAGCAATAACATTATTATCATGAAGGAACACAAAACATACAATTTTTTTTCCATAATTAAGTCCAACTTTGATATGAACGACGAGGGGACAAGTCACTAAATTTCAAAAACAGCTTTTTTCCAAATTTTATTATACCGTTCTGTAGAATGTATATTTTTATTAAATATTGCATAAAAATATGTTATGCATTACCATTCACAAATCTGACCGAAAATCTATAAAAAAATGGCTCCCCCACAAAGTTGACTAATATTCACTCACCAGAACACCACGGATATTCAATTTTTCAATCATTAACGACCAATCCCCAGCTTTTTTCACAAGTGATTTGATAATATCTAAGAAAATGTGTTTAGAGGATTACCGAACCACGACTTTCTCAAGGAATAAGATTTTTTGGGATAGACAACACAGGCATAGTAAAGTTTAAATTAATTTCATCCTTTCCTCGGTAAGATCATCGGCCAAGTGCGAATTTAGGAATTTTAAGTAAGGAGTCTGGATAAGCTCCTCAACCGGCCTTCGAGAAAATGGAGAGTGAATGAAATAGCGTGTTGTTGCGACGAGATATTAAGATGTTGCATCCCATAAATAAACAACGCGGTAATAGGTAAACGATTTCGAAACTTTTCTAATTTCTGAAATGGCACAAAAAGCTAACTCACCCGATACTACTAAATAAATTTGCGTCATCAAATTTAAGTCGGTCATAGGTTGTAAAGGATACCAGCTGCTGTCTGCTAAAATAATAACATTGTGGAAAGTAGATCAATATTAGTACAACACGGAAAACCGCAATGCCTTAGGCATAAGAAGTAGCCCAAACTGCCAAAGTAGGTAACTGTGGTCTGCGTGTGATGATGCTCTGAAAATCTTGTCCTGGGCAATAGAAGTTAGTAATTTGGAACTGATGGTAGAAATAATTATTACACTACTTCTTGTTAGTCCCAATCCTAATGTCAAACACGTTTACCGACTTTTCACAATTAAGAATCTTAGATCTGGCAGCGCTCATATCTTAACACTTAGCATTGTGTGAAAATCGAATTTATAATTTACCAATAGCTGCGTAGACTACTACGCCGTGGAGTAGAAGTCGTAAATAAAATGTATTATAACTTAACACAATGAAAGTATGTTGCCTATTGTATGCGGACGATGCGGTGCTGATTGCTGACAGTATGGAAGATCTACAGTTTCTCGTGTCTAGGGTGAACCAAGTATGTATGCAAAATGAGTTGATGATGAATGTAAGTAAGTCCAAAGTGATGGTGTTTGAAAGAGAGAGTACGAGAACAGCGTGCAATATAGTTGTGAATAATGAATACTTGGAGCAAGTGGATGAGTTTGTGTATTAAGGAAGTATGTTTACAAGAGACGGAAAGGCTGATAAGGATATTGAAAGAAGGGTGAATGCAGGAAACTCCATTAATGCAGGACTGAACGCTGTTGGGGCAAATAAGAAATTGTCCAAAGAACCGAAGCTAGCAGTCCACAATGGAGTGCTTATACCAACCCTGATGTATGGCAGCGAGGCATGGAACTGGCAGAGGAAGGATGAAAGTAGACTGAATGCTGTGGAAATGAGATCTCTGAGACGGATGTGCGGTAAAACCATGTATGACCGTATTACAAATGTGGATATCCGGAAAGAATGCAAGGCGGATATGAGCGTAATGGATAGGATCAAGAAAGGGACGCTTAGATGGTTTGGGCATGTAGAGCGAATGAACGAAGAAAGGAGTGTGAAAAGAATATATGATGCGAAAGTGAATGGAAGAAGAAGTCGAGGACGCCCGAGAAAGACATGGCACGATCAAGTAAATCAAATACTTGAATCGGGTCATGTGAAGAGTCAGAATAACAGAAGAGTATGTATGAGACGATGTATGAATGTAAATGAAGCAAGAAGTGTGTGCCAAGACAGAGTTGTATGGCGGTCCGTCCTCTCTGCCTATCCCTGCGGGGAAATGGCGTGATGGTTAGTAAGTTAGTTAGTTAAGAAAAAAATAGCAAAATATATGAAAATGTTTGTGGGTTTCCTCTCTAGTATTTGTTTCTTCTGTTTTATTTGTTTATTATAATACCGGGAGGTACTAGGTACGAGCCTTCTATTGCGCAATGTAACTCGGGTATCGTGGTATCATGGGCCGGCTCTAAGCCGTAAACTGACAAAAACAATATTGTTATTTGAATACGGTTTGTTTGTTAGCCCATTTAAAAGATGGGTCGGGGTATATAATATGTCAACGGACAGTCCGATCCCCATTCCAGCGGTGTTTTCTGAAACCTTAAACTCATAAAGGGGTGCGTCTGAGTCTGCCCGGACATCCGCCCGCCCCGGGTTCTGTCCCCGCCCGCCGCACTGGGCTGTGGGCCGTGGGCCGAAAGGGTACACAAATATCATCTCATAATTCAGTTTCGTTAATTATGCCGTAGGATTAAAGTAACCGTTGAGTCGAAGTTATAGATCCTCGTACTTTTTACGTGGTGATTGCATCACTGTAGGTCCTTCCGTTCATTTTCTAATAACACGTCAAAGTTGAACTTTTGGACACGTCACGGGTATTTATTGCGAAAATTTAAGTAAAACTTTGAACCCACATAACAAGCGTTTTAAGTTGAATCTGGATATAATTTTACAATGCATATTTTTCTTAAACCAAATAAAATTAGCTGAATTTTTTTTCTTAAATTTTATGATAATTATAACTTTCACAAAGCTTTCCGTTACCGGCGAAATTTCCCGAAGGTTAGAAATTTTGATTTTTGTATTCGGTAAAGTGTTTGCTTTAAGAACTAGTAATAATATTTAGCGCCTAGCAGCGCTCGTTTCGGAAATTAGCTTTATGCTAATAGAAATATAAGTCGGTGAAAACGCTGTTATGATATTGAAAATTTTATGATAAATGAAAGTTATAATAATGAAAATGGATATTATTTAACATAATTATTACTGTATTAATGTTTTAAATTTATTTTTAAATACGTTCACAATAAATAGTTTAGTTTAAGTTTATACGCAGAGAGTGTGTGTTTATTGAAAACTGTTTTTTCGTGCCGCAGTGTTCGCTGTACCCTGCACTGTATACCCACATTGAGCTCGCGCACGTCGTACGTCTGACCCGCCCCACGAGGACAAACCCACGTCAGACCAGCGTCATGATTTAATTATTTGGAAAATATTTAAGTCAATAATTTATATTTTATTTGGGAAACCAAAAGTTTACCTATGAAGCAGGTAGAATATTACATGGGTAGTATGAATATGACCATTTATAGGTTTTCTTTGGTAGTTATAAATATGTAAGTGAATCTAATTAAAAAATCAAATAAAATAAAATAAATTTTAAAATAAATACAAATGAAATTAAAAAATAGATACACAAAAAAAAGCATACATTTAAAAGTTTCATAATGGTGTGATTAAAAGGGTTGAGGAATAAGGACATGAGGAAGGATTGACGTAGATGAAATAAATATGTATACTGGTATGTGTGATTTCATATCAATTAGTTTTTTTTAATGTACACATATATGTATATATAAAGGAAGAAAGTTAAAGTTAAAACATTGGTGGTACCGTGGGAAGAGTAGGTATCTGCAGTTATAAAGGCTCGAGAGATCGTCGGTATACTTTAGGGAGTGAGGTGCAGAGTTTAAAATGTCAAATTGTGAGTGGTGTGTGGTAAAAGTGTGTGAGGCACGATAGATGAAGGAGTATTGCTTAGAATTAGTCTATTGGGAACTCGTACTTGGATCCGTCGAAGGAGTTCTGGCCGATCTACGGTGGATCTGGCGATTTTCTGCAGAAAGTACATCAGCAGAGATTTTCCGATCTTCCAACGACAACACATTACCATTATATACTGACATTATATCGCTGAGCTTATTTGAAGCAGGATTTTCATTTCATTCAACCTATAGTTTAATCGTACGGCACGAATCAACGTTATGAAATCAAAAAAATAGTTAAAAACGGAGAGTGGAAGGGGAAAAAGAATTAAAGTTGGTAGAAATAGGAATAACCTCCATATTTTCACACATCGAAAATGGACACCGAAAAAACAAATGAATACTAAATGAAAAGAGGGGATGTGGAACGTATCGTATATTTGTTCAATATTTCATTTCATTACTGGGAAAACCGATTACGGGCGGAGAGTTCAGGAATATTTTTAATTTCTTTAGCAGCCTTTGAAATGTCTCGGGCTGTTCTGACTAATGAGAATTGATGATTTTAACAATTCTAAACACGTACCCCTTTACCGTAAACATTATCTTTGTTCACACCCCAAATAGTTCATTCCAAAGTGTGAAATTAATTTCATTAAATCAAACGCCCCAAGTCTTAGCCGTTGCAGGAATCAGCGAAAAGGTCTCTATGGAATGGGGGCGATTTAAAACTGCGTGATTTCACGATGTTTCTCTTACCGCGAAGTGCCTTAGAAATAGGAAGCAGTTAGAATCTTCCAGGTCGGCTTAAGTACCAACATTAGAATATTGTCTGCTTCATAAAACATTATGCGACCCCCAAGCACTCCCTTAGTTTCCGCTTTGTTCGGTGAAAAGGGGTTAAAATTCAACCCTCGGTTGATGAAAGTAATTTAGACGGCGCTTCGGAAAAATAAACACCGTAATGGACGTGTACCCCGAATTCCGATAAACCTCCAAAACCGTTTCGGAAAAAGCTCTGAGCAAAAATTTAAGATGTCACATCGTTAAATTACATCAGAAACAGGCCTGAAAGGGTTGCAGCAAAACAATCTTTAAGAATTTATAAGATACCCTTGTTTAGAAAAAAGAAACCTCTCTTCTAAAAATAGCCAGGGTAAGGTATTCATGTTATAATAGCGATGGAACGTTATTCTGGAATGCCTCGATGTTCATAGCGTACGCGGTTCGCACACAGGTCTGAATTTGAGTTATTCGATAGCGATAATTCATTAAAAAACTACTCGATCAAGTCTAGCGGCGTCCTTTAAATTCATTAGATTCGTGAAATGCGCAAAGAAGGAAATGATTGCAGCTACCTTGTAAACATGTATTGCGCGAACTGCTCACACACGCGGTGAACTCATACCTAGTTCAGATGATTAGTTACTTCCAGAAGTAAGTACGTAAGTTTAATAATATCACTTTAATATATAAGTGTATTGTTTCAACGTCTCCGAGGCACGTTTAATGTATCGCAACCGCAACAGCCAGTTTACGCCGAAGGTATTCTATGGCGTAGACTAGCGGTTAGAGTTAATCTTCCGAGCTAGCTTCAAAGGGTTGTTTGGAGGCGAGGATGCGTTTGGGGTCAAAACGGAAATATAAGTCTAGTTGTTATGATTTATGAGTCCCGGGCCGACCCGGGCCGAACGCTCGCGCGGATTATTCGAGGAAAGTGACGTGACGGAGTCAACTGAAGAATGGCTCCAGAATAGGATATTAAACATCCGTTACCTGAAATCGATTTTCAATTTAATAAGGAACTTGTGTTCGGCTCGAATATCGGTGGGAGGAGGCTTAACTTCGGGGAAGTGAGTACCTACGTAATGCGGTTTATCATCGACGCGGAATATCCGATGTGTCCTCGTATACGCGATGCTCGGGTGTTCTTTTCTCACGGCGCTTCCGCTTTCCCTCGAGGCCCGATCAAGTCAGGTTTTATTTAGTCTTCGCGTACTTTTCTTCCATCCCGTTTCCCATCGTGCCGATCCGACCACCTCGGGCGTCACGGCATATCGCGTGCCATGCGTGCACCGCGCGACACGTGCGATATGAACTAGGGGGGAGGCGGGGGCGGTTAATTACGAGTATAATGTAGGTGTGCGGCGCAGCATCTGTACATTTCCATACTGAAGTTGAAATGGACCGGGCAGAATGTAATATCCGACCGGATGGAACTTCAGTTCCTCTCCCAGAACGACTGTTTTCCACATGTAAGAGTGGCCATTGGTATTCAAAAGTCGTTTCTAATTTAAATCAACAAGTGTCGCATGATTTGTGCGGGGGAGTGTCCGGCACGCGCCGCCCTTCCCGCTCCCATCGCCGCTGTGCTCTGCTCTGCTCCGCTCTGCTCTGCTCCGCTCTGCTCTGCTCCGCTCTGCTCTGCGCTCCGTCCCATATCTCGTGATTTGGGCCCCCGATAATGCGGACGTCCTATACCTAATTTAAATTTATTAGTACTTACAATAATAATAATTAATGTCACAGCGGAACAAGCCGGGGAACTTCTGGACAAGGGTTGTCGTATTTTAGCGATATCTTTTTAATGCGATTTATTAATTTTAAAGTCAATTAATCGCTTCTTGGCAATCTTTCTGACGAGCGCTTTATTAACACAGTAGGGTCCACGTACAGTCAGGACGCTCAGACCAGCAGCGCCCTGTCTCCGTTTACCGAGAGAAACAAGTCCGAGACTCGTACACCATTACTCTACGGAGGCGGTTATTAACGATCAACTAAAAATGCGGAATATCCCTCGTAAACGTTTTGTTTTCTGACGTTTATGAATTACGCGTTTTTCAATATATTAACGTCAATGCGAGTTTATACTCGTATATCCGACAAAACGTACGGGTATCTCCTTTGTGTGGATTAAACGAACTCATGGAATGATTTATTTAAAACGTAATTATAAATTTGGCGAGATAATGAGAGCAGCCCTCAACCACTGTATTATTCGTCACGATCCAGGCCCCCCGCTTGGCCCCCCGCCCGCCCCCCGCCCGCCCCTGCCGGCCAGCCCGCTCCATTAGGGATGAAAGCAAAAAATGCAACATATTGTGGAGCTGGGAGAGAAAGCCTTTCGCTGGGATTATACGCCTCACTAATAAGAACACACTTATTGGAATTAAGGTAGCTTACAAAGCATCATCATGGTATAACACGTCGGGAGGTTCCTACTAACTAGTAACGAGATAACTACCAACTACCTGGGTGGGCGGTTAGCGGTGGGCGGTAGGCAGCAGACACCCTCTTGACAACTCGTCAGAACCACCATTGTTCCATGGTGATTACTATTTAAACATAGCCAATTAGAACCAAGTTAATCTTAGGTGTGGAGATATTTCGTTTTATTTTTGTGATATTAATAGTTTTTTGTTTTTGATTTTCTTTTATTCGGGATAGTAAACAAATATACTCTTACAAATAAACTGTTGTAATTAATTCCTACAGTGTTGCATCAACCATTGACGTTTCCGATGTACATATGAGAAGAAAAAATTTTAACTAAGAAACAAATGTATCAAATTCAAAAAAAATAAGGTGAAATGAATTTTTTTTTATTTATAGTTTTTGTGTTCAATTTGTAGAACTCCATTTTAATTTTTATATAATTTAATTGAATTAAATTTAATATTATTATATTAGTTCTGCTATTTTTCAATTTTTTTTTTTTAGTGACAGTTTGGCAATTAAGGCCATTGTCAAACAGTTTGACAATGGCCTTAAAAACCGAAAATAGCTGAACTAAAATAAAAAACCGAAAATAGCAGAACTCAATAATAATAATTTTAAATTTAATTCAAAAAAAAAAAAAAAAAAAGGAAAATGAAATGATGTTGGCACAAAATCTTAAAATAACACAAACAAAATGATTTGAAGAACCAACTTAAAATAAACCAAAATTCAATACATGCTCATAGCGGGAGGAAAAAGTTGATAGTTTACTTTTTGTTGATAATTGTTCTAATAACCATTTGGTAAATTGACTCGAAGATAAATAATAAATATCAGCATATATTTCTTTATTTAATACAAAATACACAATTATAATTTTTTTCTAAAATAAGCCAAGTGTAAACAAAAAATACATAAGTGTGTCGAGGGGTAGCTGCCATAAAAATGTAAGTGGCCCAGTTTACAATCATTTCTAAATAGGCATCTGCCTAATTTTTAGGTTTTTTAATTTAATTTAAACAATAATTATTATTATTTTTAATTAGAAAAAAAAAAAACAATTTGTAGCTAAGAATTTTGGGCATTGTCAAACTGTGTACAGTTTGATAATGCCCTCAGAAAGCTAAACAGCTGTCACGCGTAAAAATAATTAACAATTACATCGCAGAACTTTTAACAAAAAATTGTTTTTTTTTTTTTAAATCTAAAATAATAATAATTATCGTTTAAATAAAATTAAAAAACCTAAAAATTAAAATGGAGTTCTTCAAAATAAACTTATAAACCATAAAAAGGCATCTGTCTGTTTTATGAAACAAATCATGATAAGATGTTGTTTCTGAAGAATTAATGTTGTGGTTAGTTTTTAATGTGGAATAGTTGGTTTGAGCGTGTATTTTGTACTGGACGGCGAAATGAGGAGGTAATAACTGCCAACAGCATTGTTGATGATTTTTAAAATGATTTTTGGGCGGTTGAAGTTATTCTGTTTTCCAAGGGTTATAGACGGCCTCCATGGTCGGTGGTAAGACGCTCGACTACGAATCCAAAGGTTGCGGGTTCAAATCCCGGCGTGCGCCAATAACTTTTTTTTAAAATTAAAATTTTGTTCCCAAAAAAAAAAATTTAAAAAATTTTTTCCCCCTTAAATTTATATTTAAAAAATTAATTTTAAAAAAGTTTTCCTTTGGTGGCAAAAAAATTTAAACCCCCCCCAATTCCCCAATTACCCCGAGTTATATGGAATTTGTGTTCTGGCTCATTATCGGTGGGAGGAAGCAACTTCGAAGTGAGTACCTACATGTGCGGTTTATCATCGACGCGAATATCCGATGTGTCCTCGTATACCACGCGATGCTCAGGTGTTCTTTCTCACTGGCACTTCCGCTTTCCCTCGAGGCCCGATCAAGTCAGGTTTTATTTAGTGCTTCGCATGCTTTTCTTCCATCCGTTTCCCATCGTGCCCCGATCCGACCACCTCGGGCGTCACGGCATATCGCGTGCGATGCCACGCGCAACGTGCGATACCTGAACTAAGAGCTGAGGGCAGTTGGTGCAAGTATAATGTAGGTGTGCAGCGCAGCATGCAGCGCATTTCCATACTGAAGTTGAAATGGACCGGGCAGAATGTAATATCCGACCGGATGGAACTTCAGTTCCTCTCCCAGAACGACTGTTTTCCACATGTAGGTGGCCATTGGTATTCAAGTCGTTCTAATTTAAATCAGCAAGTGTCGCATGATTTGTGCGGGGTGTCAGCACGCGCCGCCCTTCCGCTCCCATCGCCGCGTAACCTGCTCTGCTCCGCTTTCTGCTCTGCTCCGCTCTGCTCTCCTTCTGCTCTGCGCTCCGTCCCATATCTCGTGTTGGGCCCCCGATATGCAGACGTCCTATACCTAATTTAAATTGTGGTACACAATAATTAATGTCTACATGCCGGAACAAACCGAGAACTCTGGACAGGGTTGTCGTATTTTAACTTCGATATCTTTTTAATGCGATTTATTAATTTTAAAGTCAAAGTCATCTCAACTTCTTAACCCAATCTTTCTGACGAGCGCTTTATAACACAGTAGGGTCCACGTGCAGTCAGGACGCTCAGACCAACAGCACCACTGTCTCCGTTTACCGAGAGAAACAAATTCCAGCGGACTCGTACCCTTACTCTACGGAGGCGTTTATTAACGATCAACTAAAAAGCTGCAGAATATCCCTCTATGCAACGTTTTGTTTTCACAACGTTTATAGTGCGCGCGTTTTCAATATATTAACGTCAATGCGAGTTTATACTCGTATATCGACAAAAACGATACCCGGGTATCTCACTTTACTGTGGATTAAACGAACTTCATGGAATGATTTATTTAAAAACGTAATTATAAATTTGGCGAGATAATGAGAGCAGCCCTCAACCACTGTATTATTCTACCGTCACGATCCAGGCCCCATGGCCCCGCCCCGCCCCCGCGCCCGCCCCTGCCGGCCAGCCCGCTCCATTAGGGATGAAAGCAAAAATGCAACATATTGTGGAGCTGGGAGAGAAAGCCTTTCGCTGGGATTATACGCCTGCTAATAAGAACACACTTATTGGAATTAAGGCTAACCTACAACATCATCTGGTACTTACGTCAGGAGGTTCCTACTAACTGGCCAACGAGATAACTACAACTTCTGGTGGGCGGTTAGCGGTGGGCAGTAGGCAGCAGACACCCTCTTGACAACTCGTCAAGAACCACCATTGTTCCATGGTGATTACTATTTAAACATAGCCAATTAGAACCAAGTTAATCTTAGGTGTGGAGATATTTCGTTTTATTTTGTGATGTTAATAGTTTTTTGTTTTGATTTTCTTTTATTCGGGATAGTAAACAAATATACTTAAAACTGTTGTAATTAATTCCTACAGTGTTGCATCAACCATTGACGTTTCCGATGTACATATGAGAAGAAAAAATTTTAACTAAGAAACAAATGTATCAAATTCAAAAAAATAAGGTGAAAATGAATTTTTTTTTATTTATTTATAGTTTTTAGGTTCGAATTTAGAACCTATTTATTTAATTGAATTAAATTTAGTTCTGCTATTTTTCAAGTTTTTCAGGCGCATACATTGTCAAACAGTTTGACAATGGCCTTAAACGCCGAAACAGCTGTCACTAAAATAAAAAACCGAAAAATAGCAGAACTCAATAATATTAATTTAAATTTTAATCGAAATTTAAATATTAAAAAAAAGGAAAATGAAATGATGTTGGCACAAAAATCTTAAAAATAACACAAACAAAATGATTTGAAGAATCAACTTAAAAATAAAACCAAAATTCAATACATGCTCATAGCGGGAGGAAAAAAGTTGATAGTTTACTTTTTGTTGATAATTGTTCTAATAACCATTTGGTAAATTGACTCGATAAATAATAAATATCAGCATATATTTCTTTATTTATTACAAAAATACACAATTATAATTTTTTTCTAAAATAAGCCAAGTGTAAACAAAAATACATAAGTGTGTCGAGGGTAAGCCGCCATAAAAAAATGGGTGGCCCAGTTTACAATCATTTCTAAATAGGCATCTGCCTAATTTTGTGGTTTTTTAATTTAATTTAAACAATAATTATTGTTTTTAATTGAAAAAAAAAAAACAGTAATTTTTGTGGCTAATTTTTTGGGCATTGTCAAACTGTGTACAGTTTTTCAGAGTAATGCCCTCAGTTAAACAGCTGTAAAAAATAATTAACAATCATTAATGCAGAACTTTTAACAAAAATTGTTTTTAATCTAAAATAATAATAATTATCGTTTAAATAAAATTAAAAAAACCTAAAATTAAATGGAGTTCTTCAAAATAAACTTATAAACCATAAAAAAGGCATCTGTTCGTTTTGGCGAACAAATCATGATAAGATGTTGTTTCTGAAGAATTAATGTTGTGGTTAGTTTTTACCGCGGAATAAGCTGGTTTGAGCGTGTATTTTGTACCGGGATTTAAGAAATGAGGGAGGTAATAACCGTTTTTTTTCTGTTGATGATTTTTAAAATGATTTTTTGGCGGTTGAAGTTATTCTGTTTTCCAAGGTTATAAGGCTTTCCCACCATGGTCGGTGGTAAGACGCCTGACTACGAATCCAAAAAGGTTGCGGGTTCAATCCTCGGCGTGCGCCAATAACTTTTTAAATTAATATGTGTCATAACACATTAAATTCATATAAAAATAATAAAAAAGTATATTTGCGGCACGTTCCAGAGTGGTAGATACTTTAAGTATCGCCCTGGTGAAAGACCACCATTCAGAATTGTAACGTTACTTGAAATAGCTTTAGCCGTGTTTGGTGACCAGATCTAAATAGCCAGGTACTTCTCACAACCTTCTCCTTCTTCCCTAATCTTCCTTCCATAGTCTCACTGGCTCTAGACGGTTGGGAGCAGCTGAGACTTTGTGCGGTATTCATATAAAAAACAATAACATAAAAAAACGATATTTGTGATGTCTTTTCGCTGTTCGACTATTCGGTATGAAATGAAATCTAAGTCTTTGAAGCCTCATTCGATTTTTTTTCTAACTTCGATAAATTCTTTGTACTGACATACGATTTACTTGGTTATAAAATGAGGTAGCATTGTAATTAAATTGAATTAAATACGCACAATACATCGAAATTTGTCTAAGAATCATTGAACACGTTGGATAGAAACGCAAGAAAAATTTGGGGTGTCATCAATCATTATTTTAATAAAATGAAACAATAAATTTGTAAAAGACTACAGATTTTTTGTATTTAAAAAAATTAAAAATAATAATAATCATTATTTTATGTGAAGATGAATTAGCGTTTTTCGCCAAACCTGTGCTCACATAGTTGAAACGCTTACCGAACGTGTGTTGTTTTTGTTAAAAATAATTCTTTTGAGCAATATCTTTTATGGACTTAATTGGCAAAAACTCTACACACTCCTGTTCTGAGCGGGGGTTTTGATGTGTCCCTAAGAGTTTTGAACGATATATATTTATACTTCTCTCTAAGTATTACCAAAAACAAATTACCTAAGATTGTGTCATGACAACGCTTTGATAAGCAATTTCAAATAAAGTAATTACGTCACTTCCCTTCGGATCGCACGTTTGATTTTACTTTCAGGTGTGGAAAGGAAAACAATTTTTTGTAAATTTAGAGGTCGACGCAAGTATTTTCAACTCACGACATTATTTCTATCATGAACTATGGATTTAAGAATGACTCATTAAACAAAAAGTGTTAAAGCACGGAGAAAGCCGGTTAAGAAAGCTAATAGTTACTATTACTTAGATTATACAAAGTGTTTGCATCTATTTCATCCGAGTAGAGAAGGTATTATGTGTCCGAGTGGATGGATGTAATTAATGCTCGTTGGTTTTAAATGGACTGCCTCCTTGGTTGATTGGTAAGACGTTTTACTATTAATCCTGAGGTTAGAGCCCGGCATGCGCAAATATATTTTATTTACTGAATATGTGTCATGAAATATTTAATTCATATTAAATATTATAAAGTATATTTGCGGCACATTCCCGAGTGTCAGATAATCTTAAGTATCGCCCTGGTGAAAGACCACCAGTCAGATGTGCAACGTTGCTTAGTATGGCTTTAGTCGTGCGTGGTGACCAAATCTGAATTGCCAAGTACTTCTCAACCTTTCTTTTCCCTATATCCTTCCCTCCTACACCTTCAACCTCACAACAAACTCCGATTAGGGATGCCATAGTCTCATTGGCATTCCCCTTCCATACCGTTCATATCATCCATATTGAATCCGTGCAACATCGCTTCTCACGCGGAGTTGCTGGAAGATTTGGCGAGAAAAGAGGCGATTATTCATATGAGAAATTGAACGCGCCTAAAATAATATCCACACCTGACTTTACTTGTATTCATCAAATATTTTGCAGTCGTGCATGCCAATATATTGAGCAGAGTAAATGAATATGTTTATTTGGGGTGACTGTTGATTACAACTTTAATGGGACATCAAATAATAAAATTTATGACAGGCTACGGGCAATAAGCCCAGGTAGATTATGCTAAATTAAAAATGTTTATTCCTGCAGTACATTAAATTATTGCCAATAAACTCGCAAAATCTAACTTTACGGTGCATTGTCAAACTGTTAAGTTTGATAATCCCCTAAAAACAAACAGCTGTCACGCGTAAAATAATTAACAATTACATCGCAGAACTTTTTAACAAAAATTGTTTTTTTTTTTTAATCTAAAAATAATAATACTATCGTTTAAATAAAATTAAAAAACCTAAAAATTAAAATGGAGTTCTTCAAAATAAACTTATAAACCATAAAAAGGCATCTGTTCGTTTTATGAAACAAATCATGATAAGATGTTGTTTCTGAAGAATTAATGTTGTGGTTAGTTTTTAATGTGGAATAGTTGGTTTGAGCGTGTATTTTGTACTGGACGGCGAAATGAGGAGGTAATAACTGCCAACAGCATTGTTGATGATTTTTAAAATGATTTTTGGGCGGTTGAAGTTATTCTGTTTTCCAAGGGTTATAGACGGCCTCCATGGTCGGTGGTAAGACGCTCGACTACGAATCCAAAGGTTGTGGGTTCAATTCCCGGCGTGCGCCAATAACTTTTTTTTAAATTAATATGTGTCATAACACATTAAATTCATATAAAAATAATAAAAAAGTATATTTGCGGCACGTTCCAGAGTGGTAGATACTTTAAGTATCGCCCTGGTGAAAGACCACCATTCAGAATTGTAACGTTACTTGAAATAGCTTTAGCCGTGTTTGGTGACCAGATCTAAATAGCCAGGTACTTCACAACCTTTCTCTTCCCAATCTCCTTCCATAGTCTCACTGGCTCTAGACGGTTGGGAGCAGCTGAGACTCTTGTGCGGTATTCATATAAAAACAATAACATAAAAAAACGATATTTGTGATGTCTTTTCGCTGTTCGACTATTCGGTATGAAATGAAATCTAAGTCTTTGAAGCCTCATTCGATTTTTTTTCTAACTTCGATAAATTCTTTGTACTGACATACGATTTACTTGGTTATAAAATGAGGTAGCATTGTAATTAAATTGAATTAAATACGCACAATACATCGAAATTTGTCTAAGAATCATTGAACACGTTGATAGAAACGCAAGAAAAATTTGCGGTGTCATCAATCATTATTTTAATAAAATGAAACAATAAATTTGTAAAAGACTACAGATTTTTTGTATTTAAAAAAATTAAAAATAATAATAATCATTATTTTATGTGAAGATGAATTAGCGTTTTTCGCCAAACCTGTGCTCACATAGTTGAAACGCTTACCGAACGTGTGTTGTTTTTGTTAAAAAATAAATTCTTTTGAGCAATATCTTTTATGGACTTAATTGGCAAAAACTCTACACACTCCTGTTCTGAGCGGGGGTTTTGATGTGTCCCTAAGAGTTTTGAACGATATATATTTATACTTCTCTCAAAGGATTACCAAAAACAAATTACCTAAGATTGTGTCGCTGACAACGCTTTGATAAGCAATTTCAAATAAAGTAATTACGTCACTTCCCTTCGGATCGCACGTTTGATTTTACTTTCAGGTGTGGAAAGGAAAACAATTTTTTGTAAATTTAGAGGTCGACGCAAGTATTTTCAACTCACGACATTATTTCTATCATGAACTATGGATTTAAGAATGACTCATTAAACAAAAAGTGTTAAAGCACGGAGAAAGCCGGTTAAGAAAGCTAATAGTTACTATTACTTAGATTATACAAAGTGTTTGCATCTATTTCATCCGAGTAGAGAAGGTATTATGTGTCCGAGTGGATGGATGTAATTAATGCTCGTTGGGTTTAAATGGACTGCCTCCTTGGTTGATTGGTAAGACGTTTTACTATTAATCCTGAGGTTAGAGCCCGGCATGCGCAAATATATTTTATTTACTGAATATGTGTCATGAAATATTTAATTCATATTAAATATTATAAAGTATATTTGCGGCACATTCCCGAGTGTCAGATAATCTTAAGTATCGCCCTGGTGAAAGACCACCAGTCAGATGTGCAACGTTGCTTAGTATGGCTTTAGTCGTGCGTGGTGACCAAATCTGAATTGCCAAGTACTTCTCAACCTTTCTTTTTCCTATATCCTTCCCCTCCCTACTACCTTCAACCTCACAACAAACTCCGATTAGGGATGCCATAGTCTCATTGGCATTCCCTTTCCATACCGTTCATATCATCATATTGAATCCGTGCAACATCGCTTCTCACGCGGAGTTGCACGAAGATTTGGGCGAGAAAGAGGCGATTATTCATATGATGAAATTGAACGCGCCTAAAATAATATCACCTGACTTTACTTGTATTCATCAAAATATTTTGCAGTCGTGCACATGCCAATGTATTGAGCAGGTAAATGAATATGTTTATTTGGGAGTGACTGTTGGTTACAACTTTAAATGGGACATCCAAATAAATAAAATTTGTAACAGGCTACGATTTATACAAATTGAAATGTTTTGTTCCTGCGAGTACATTAAGAATTATTTACTTGTCGCTCGCAAAATCAACTTTACGGTATGGAATAACCACTTGGGGACATTCTAGTAAAACAAATTTAAATTATTTACAATGGGTTCAAAATTCTTTTGTTAAATTAATAGTTAAAAACACATATTCTCGCAGAGACGAAACATTTCATTATTGTACCAGAATGTAACTACCTTACCGGTACAGGCCTTACTATGGAATAAGATATTGATTCAGCATATATCGGACTCTGACTTTAAGAAGAAAGTGGAACATGAGCACAATACGAGGTTCACTAAAAACGACGGCTTGATTGTACCAACATATTATAATTAATACGGGCAGCGAACCATGGAGTGTAACGTGCCTAAATTATTCAACATGTTACCGAGCAATTTAAAAAAGTGAATTGTTTACAAGAGTCAGATATATGCTGAAAAAATGGCTCCTAAGTAGAAATAATTTATATTAGGCGTTTCTATTATGTGTACTTAAGAAATTGTTGTATTTTTGTACTATATTATGCTGCACAGTGCATCATGGTATGGTGTAATACTATAGCAATTTCTTAAAGATGTATGAATTTTAAAATGTTTTATTTACTGATAATTGATAAGATCATCTATATTTACTTTGTATTCAATATCCTGTTGACAAACTATTTTATTGTAGTTCAACGGGATGATAATTTTTTTTTTCGAAGAACAATAAAAAAAGAAATGCATAAATTTATATTACTTATTTTTGTTAATGGACATTGACCGTAAATAAATAAATATATGATTAAAAAAAAAAAAAAACAATCCTTGAAAAATCTTAATTAGAAAAGCGTAGCAAAGACTTTTAATTTTAATTATCAATTGTATTATTGACTCACCTTCTTTGTTGCAATTCATCCAGTTCAACATTCCTCGCAGTAGACCCAGAAACAATGAATTGCTGTTCCTCAATCTACTAATTATTGGTATCATTTTCCACTTTCTAGAATGTCGAGACTTGTTTACTTAAACCTTGGTCTTGAAATTTTTGGTAGTAGTCTAAATGATTTTTGTCATTCTTTACGACTCTACCAAAACTTTGACTTGACCTTGGCTTTGATTTTAATGCTCTTTATAATGTATATTTTGTCTTATTTTTGTCATTGCTTCATTTAATATTATGTATATGCTGTTTTTTCTCTGTTGCTCTTTTTTCCCATTTCGTGTTACGTATTTTTTTTGTAATTGGACAATAGTCCGTTAGTTTATAAATAAATTAGACGGTCGAGAGCAGTTGGGACTCTTGTGCGGTAGTTACTATAAAAATGTCGCTCGTAGAATAATCTCAATACCAGGTTTAGTGTAAGGGCGCTCGGAGCAAACGCGAAGAATGCTCGCTACCCGCTACCCGCTACTCGCTACCCGCTACCCGAACCCGCTACCCGCTACCCGCGCTCGCACGGTCAAGTAACCCGCGGCGGCACGAGGCACGTATGGCCCTCTAAATTCTCGAACGGTTCCCCGAGTACTCCGGCAGTGCGCTAAAATCGATACCAGCTCCAGCTTATTTTAAAAATTCAGTTCCCCTATGCACAATGCACGGCAGGTACGGCAGGTACGGCAGGTACGGCAGGTACGGCCGAAGTGCGGCGAAGGTGGGGAGAGCGAGCGGAGAAAAACCGGCGAATCTAAATTCCCCCGTAAAAGGTCGACATCTCCCTTCGCGCCGATGAAAATATTCTATAAAATATTTCTTTCTTGCTGGAACATTGAAAAGTTGAAGTGGCGGGTATCGGATTCGCGCCCTTCGAATAGATACGTAGGGCCTGCTCTCGCGGGTATAATGTGACGACGATTGGATACAATACAGGCGTTTGGCTTTGCGAGATTTACAAGGAAATGAAATACAATACATTATTTTCATTAATATTATATTACTAGCGCGGGATAATACAATTAAAAGATTTGTGAAGCTGAATGTTTGCATCCCTATTTTTCAGATAAATATTTAAGAACATAAACACAAAGTTAAAAAAATAAAGTCCTAACCTTAAAAAAAAGCCACTCCCGAGAATCAAACCCCAATTAACTGCATGGAAGACAACAATTCTCACCATTAATTCACCGACTGTGAGAACGGCGGCATAAATGAATTATAATAAATATAATGAAAATTAAATAATAACTTTTTATAAGACCACAGGTTTTATTTAAATTGAAAAAAATGAATGACCGGTTTCGCTTAACCTAAGCATCATCAGGGTATAAAATTAAACCAAACAAAAAATGCAGTGTGCGGTTAAATATACATAAAGGGGGACAACACAATATAAAATAAAATAAGAGAATAGTGAGAAAAAAATAGAATAACATTTAAATTATAGCAAAGGAAAAGAGAGAAAGAGACAGATAATATGAAATGTAAGAGGCGAAACGTCAACTGAGAAGGCGATTACAGAAAATTGAGAAATTTTATGAGTTTACGGGAAATAATAATAATAATACATGGATAACTTTTATAGCACCGTTTTCGTGGAAAAATCACCACAAGGGCGCGAAATATACCTAATACTAAGAATGTGACTATTAATTTTTATTTAAACATCTCAGATGTTACATATTCGTGAAAAGCATTTACTTTGTGGCTTGCCATATTTATAAATAAAACAGATAAACTTTGTTTAAAACCACTTTTATTTTCAATATTTTGTCCGGTTTCGGAAGCACCCCTCCATCTTCAGGACAATATTAAAATTCTATTCAATTTTATTTGTTCTTTGATTCTAACATTGACATTACAGGTGGTTTTACCAACATAAATTGCAAAGAAATCCAATTTACAGATCCTCGTAATTCTCTGCATGTACAAATAACCGCACACGTGTGTATTTTTTGTTTAATTTTGTACCCTGATAATGCTTAGGCTAAGCGAAACCGGTCGGTCATAAAAAATAAATTAAATCTGTAAACTAACTAAACTAAACTAAACTAAACTACCTAATCCAAAATTCAATTTAGTTGTAACAATAATATCAGGACTCAGTCTTTCAGATACTCCCTTGCACCTAAATTGCATGTAGTCGGTAATACGTACGCAGAGGTGGCTGACGTATTTAAGTACACGGAATGTAGATACAAGAAGGCTATAATATCATATATCTTCAATCAACATTGATTTAATGTAGTCAAACCTATTCTTTATTTTGTTTAAGCAAATAATTTTCATTTTTTTACTGCTTAATGTAAACCTTTATATATAAAAGCCCACTCGGGCGTATACAGTAAAATAAATAAATATGTATTGAAATTAAAAATCGTGCATTTTTGAATTTTGGAATGTTACGTGCTCACATCACAACCGAATTTACATTGTTTTATTGTACCTTATACAAATAAATACGAATGGCATTAATAAATCGATGAAAATGTTCATTAGCGATATTTGATTCGTGGAATTAAATCATTAAATATGTTGGAAATTTTTCAATTCATTATTTTGGTGTTGATCATTTTACTTCAATAAATTCTATTTATATTTTTCACGAGTCATTAAACTTACCGTGAAAACTAAACTTACTTATCAATACACAATACGTGAAACGTAAACCAAATGAAAATATCTTGATATATAATTTTTTTTAAATGTTTGCAAAGCAACAACATTTCTTAAAAATAATTGAGTTAAACATACCTCACAATACAATATAACACAAGAATCCGAACTGCTTGAGCCAGTGGAACTATGTCATCCCCAATTGGGGTATGTTGTGAGGCAGAAGGTAGTGAGGATGGAAATGAGATGACGAAGAGAAAAGTTGGGAAGTAAATGACTATTCAGATGTGGTCAACAGATACGGTTAAAGCCATTTCAAGCACCATTTGAATTCAGAATGGTGGCTTTTCATCAGAGCGATACTTAGTGCATCTACCACTCTGGAAAGCATATTATTAGCATATTATTTCCATAAAACCGTCAATGATTCATAAAATTAATTGATAAATCGTTTTCTTATCTTTGTAAGAAAAAAGTTAGTTCCGAGACGTAAGTAATAATTACTACCATTAACTGTTAAGACATTAGTTGCAAGTCACCAGTTATAAATTCTTGAATATTATTTATGGGTTAGATACATTGACTTGTAAAGCGCTTTTGAGGAGCTTTTCATGCAATAATGCTGCTTAAAATTTAACAAAAGATTTTGTCAAAATGGTTTGCTGTCTAAAAACCCTCTTAGTTTTTAATATTTGTGGGGATTTACAAATAAATTCTGACAATAAACACGAAGAAGATTAATAGATATTTTGTCTTACCCCTGAGAAAGGCTTAGAGTTAAATATCTTAGGAGTATTAAATGTCCACTAATCTATTGATTCTGTCTCAGAAATAGTTGCATAAGAACAACGGCCTCCGAGGGCAAGTAGTTGAGACGCTCGGCTATGAATCCAGAGGTCGTGGGTTCAAATTCCATCCGGCGAAAATTAAAAAAAAACCTTTGAATGTGTTTTTCACATTATATAAATATTAAATAACATGTAGTATATTTGCGGTACGTTCTAGAGTGGTAGATGCTATAAATATCGCCCTGGTGAAAGACCACCAATCAGAATCGAAACGTTGCTTGAAATGGCTTTAGCCGTGTTTGGTGACCAGATCTAAATAGCCAGGTACTTCCCAACCTTACTCTCTTCCTCACTACTTTCAGCCTCGCAACATACCCTGATTGGGGTGCCATAGTCTCATTGGCTCTAGACAGTTAGGAGCATTTGGGACTATTTTGCGGTATTCACTATAAACATTAATTAAAAAACAACCTGTCAACAGTGAGTTCAATTCATCGACCCTTGAATTTCGCCCACATTTCAGAACTATAGAAACGAGTGAGGTGAAAAATATTATTTTTAATAACTAACTAACCATCACGCCGTTTCTCCGCTGGGGTAGGCAGCGAGGACGGACCGCCATACAACTCTGTCTTGGCACACACTCCTTGCTTCATTCATATTCATACATTGTCTCATACATACTATTTTATTATTCTGACTCTTCACATGACCCGATTCAAGTATTTGATTTACTTGATCGTGCCATGTCTTCTTCGGGCGCGTACCACGCGTACCTATTATTGTATTTTCGTTGTAAATCAATGTTTTCCGGAGGGATCAAAGAAAAAACAAGGAAGAAATTAAATACTAAGCCCAACCACCTCTTTCTGATTGAATCATTAGTCTCAGCAAGCACCCAGAGTATAAGTATTTACCTATATAGCTACCTACCTAGTTTGTAAGTATTTAGGTTCTTAATTCGGAGCATTAATAAAGATAAACAATACGATAACATTTCGAGAGTATTTTGGGCGCAGCTGAGCCAATACCCCGGGGAACAGTAATCTCCCGAAGCCGCTGCTGCTACCAGTGTTGCTACTAGTGCTGCTACTGCTACAGCTACTGGTACATCTGTGCGTCTGTAGACTTGACGCGACGCAAACAAGGCCCAAATTAAGCCGCTTTGCGAGATTTGATACAGATCCATCAACGCCCGCTATAAGCAACAACATTATGTCTCACTCCGAGCCAGCTCTCGTACACAATGAAAGATGACTTGCTTTTGTTAGCTAGGATTGGGTAATACATCCTGCGATACGAACGAGCGCCTCACGGAATAGATACGGTTTGCAATCACTTAGGGGCTGACTGGGCGGAATTTCGAGAAACCCCCTAATAAAACTTACAATAAGTGAACGGGCCGGGACGCGCGTACCTCGCACCTCCCTCGCACTTACCTCGCACCTACCTCGCACTTACCTCGTACTTACCAGTGCCCCTCTTTACTCCTCTGCAGGCTTAGCTAAGCCGGCCGTTAGTAGGTGATTCCGAATGAATCGGCGAGTTCATTCACAATAAATTCAAAAGTAGATGTAATTCCATTTTCTTGTGTGTATATCTTCGCCAAAAAAGCGAAAGAGCTGAAGCGTCATTTTGGGAAGTTTACCCCAGAGCACTTTAAGTTATTTTTTTTCAATAAAATCGTAAGTCTTCGGTACCTGGTTGGATTTAAAAAGAAAGTTAACTCAGGTAGCTCGATGCTCTCACCTGAAGCGACAAAAAGCTGAAAAGCCTTTTATTAAATGGTACATGTATTTTAGATGGCTGAAGAGCCATACAAGTTTTTAGAATCAAACGAAAAACACTGATCAAAACTGCATATAGAACTCATTTTTAACCAAAGTGTCGCTTAAGCCTGTTTACTTTTCTAGTGACGACATGACACGAGGTACGGGCGAAAAAAAAGTAATTTTATATGACTGATATGGTCATTGCAGAAATTGTGTTTTGCTATTGGTGGAGGAAGTCGAAGACGCTTGAGAAAGACATGGCGCGATTAAGAGAATCTAATACTTGAGTCGGGCTATGGCAAGAGTCAGAATGACAGAAGAGTATGTATGAATGCGAATGAAGCGAGGAGTGTATGCCAAGACAGAGTTATGTGGCGGTACACCCTCTCTGCCCGCCCCTGTGGAGAAACGGCCGCATTGGATTCCTGAAACTCCGTGACAAATGTCAATATTTTAAAGCATGAAAAACGCAAATAATTAAAAAAAATTATTTTTGCAACTGCCGTAACTACTAAATAACAAATAAACGTTTTTTTCTCAATTTTATTCAAGTTCCAAAAAGAGTCGAGTATGTTCAAAACTTTCCGACTAACCTCACTGAGCATGTTAGCACCATTCCAATTTCATGTGGCATTTTAGTGTCATGTCAACCGCATGCAACTCTTATAGTGTCTAGCCAACTTCGCGTAACACTTTTAATATCATGCCAACCGCACGTAACACAAATAATGTCTTGCCAACTATATTAATTGAGTGTCTTGCTAACCACACGTAACACATTTAGTCTCTTGCCAACCTCAAGTAACACTTTAAATATCATGCTACGACACGTAACAAATTTAGTGTCTTGTCAACCTTACGTAACATTTTAGGTATCTTGCCAGCCTCACGTAACATTTTAATAATAATAATAATGATTGGCTGATTTATATAGCGCCGTTTTTATCACAGAAATACCACCTTAAGGGCGCTTTATAGCATAATTAACACAATATTAAAACCAAGACTTAATATTGACTTATGCCTAGTAATAACTAGTGACTTACAACAAACATTAACAAATATGTGCAATGGTTGTTGTCCGTACTGTCGGACCTAGAGTAGTTAACTATATATATAAACTATGTATGGCACTCGGACTGAGTGATCAAAACTCTAGTGAAGCCAATTGACGTTATTGTGGGTATGATAATTTAATGTCATATCAACTGAGGACACATGCTAGCGCGAAGCTGACCCATGTAACATGTAGTCGAAATACCTATCGGTACTGATTTACTTATTTTGCAATACAATAAAGTCAACTGGAAGTATTCATTACATTGGTAGAAACAAATTAATTATAAATTTGGACTCTAATCTTTAATTAATGATTTAATAAAACAAATTTGTAACTTTATTCCACTTTTATTATTTTGACTGGACCGGTTTCAGCCTATGACGGCCATCTTCAGACTAGTACAAATGTTTGTTAACCTACGGCTTATATACTATTTTTGGAGATGTTAGGGGTAGTAAACAATGATTTTACTTTAATTATATTCATCAGTATTGTTGCATGATTTTAATAGTTACAGGGTAAAAGTTACTTTTAATTTATTGGTATTACTATTTTATATATCTATCTGGAATATTTATTTATTTTATTTGATATTTAAGATGGGTTACAGTTGCATTTCTATAAATATGAATTGACAATGTATTTATATAATGAAAGGTTGGTGAATACTGATTGTTAATGAGTTTACTTTAGGTTTTCCCATCTCAATTGTGATGTCCAGATGTACAACATAATTTTTCTAATTATTGGGTTACTCCCAGCATTATGGTATATTAGTTTTATGATTCTATTCATTATGCACTGTTAGAGTAGATTACTTCTATTATTATAATTTCTTGGTATCAAATGTATTTTTTGAATACATCCAGACATCACATCTGACACAAATTTATTGGTATTCCTATTGATTGTTTTCAGATTTTTACAGTGCATTTTAAATTATGTATATGTTTTTAGTTTAAGGAATGAACTTAATGTTGGATCGGATGATAAAATTATAATGGGTATAACAGCGGAAATTTTACAAATGATTCTATTGTTTATTCTAAAATTGTGGGTCAAAGAAAAAGAAAAACCCCTAAACATTGTAAAAACGACTAATTAGTCAATGCAACGTTACCCGTTTGGCCTAAGGCCTTTACACAGAAAAAAATGACGAAGTTCTCACACCAAACAATGGACAAAAATCCCATATATTGGCGAATTATCCACCAAAAATCTCGAGAATTACAAATAATGATAAATGCAGAACAGCCTTTTTACAATGTAAATTCCTTAGGAAAAAAATTTTTGATCAACAATAAAGAGGTTTAATTCTCGAAAACCTTCGATAACCCAGGGGTTTATCAAGTTAATTGCTCTAATTGCCCGTCACAGTACATTTCAGTCAAACGGGTAGAGCGTTCAAAAACACGCATTAAAGAACATTTCACCAATTGGGTTAACGATAAAGGTGAACTTTCGAACGTTGCATTGCACCTACTAGATAACAAACACTGTTTGACAAAGACAGAGATGTTAAAGTCCTACACACGTGCGAAAAAGGACAAAAATTAGACAGACTAGAATCAATGGAAATAACCCGTCTAACTAATAAAGTTGACCCAATAATTTGTCATGAATAAACAACTAGAATCATTTGTAAAATCTCCGCTGTTATACCCATTATAATTTTATCATCCGATCCAATGCAATAATGCATATTCCCTAACCAAAAACATATCATAATGTAAATGCACTTAAAAAAATCCCAAACAATCAATAGGTAATAACAATAAATGTAAGTCATTACCAAAGTGCATAGCACTCAAAAAATTCCTTGATACCAAGAAATTATAATAATAGAAGTAATCTACTCTAACAGTGCATAATGAATAGAATCATAAAACTAATATACCATAATGCTGGGAGTAACCCAATAATTAGAAAATTATGTTGTACATCTGGACATCACAATTGAGATGGGAAAACCTAAAGTAAACTCATTAACAATCAGTATTCACCAACCTTTCATTATATAAATACATTGTCAATTCATATTTATAGAAATGCAACTGTAACCCATCTTAAATATCAAATAAAATAAATAAATATTCCAGATAGATATATAAAATAGTAATACCAATAAATTAAAAGTAACTTTTACCCTGTAACTATTAAAATCATGCAACAATACTGATGAATATAATTAAAGTAAAATCATTGTTTACTACCCCTAACATCTCCAAAAATAGTATATAAGCCGTAGGTTAACAAACATTTGTACTAGTCTGAAGATGGCCGTCATAGGCTGAAACCGGTCCAGTCAAAATAATAAAAGTGGAATAAAGTTACAAATTTGTTTTATTAAATCATTAAAATGGAATTCCACCACGAATTAACAGTTTCAAAATTAGAAATAATCTTTAATTAGTTATCAAAGGATCTTATATCTCAAGGCCTGAAATTTGGTTATTCTTCAGATGCCAGACATCGTAAAATTAGACTTTATTTAAATGTAGGAGATTTGTTACGCCCTCACCTTTGTTACAGCAGGTAGGTGTGCTTTTAATATTAATTGAAAATAAATTGAAATGTTGGGATTTCGAAACACTTCGCTTAAAATTCCCAAAATTAGTTTATCGCGATTTCAGGCCTCTCCTTTTCACTGTGGATACGTCACCCGTCGGGGACACCAGCTTCCAGCGGAGTTAATCGACCCTCTCTCCAAATGTGATAGATGCGATCGTCTACAGACCAATAAAAAGCCGCCAACAAGGTCTAGGTATACGAATTCGGAATAGAGTTTTTTTTGTAAATAGCTCTCTAATATATAATAATTGTAAAGTACCTACATGTATGTACAAAATTTTAAATGGTACATGTGATTGTTCAAAATTGCTTGCAATGATGAATTTTCGAACACCTGTAGTACGCAATATTTTGACGGCCTCTGTGGTTGAGTGGTAAGACGCTCGACTACGATTCCAGAAGTCGCGGGTTCAAACCCGGCGTCGGCAAAAAACTTTTATTGAATTTATATGTGTCACAATATATTTTATTCATAAAAAATAATATATGCGTCGCGTTCCAGAGTAATAGATAATCCAAGTATCGCCCTGGCGAAGGACCACCATTTAGAATCGAAACGTTGCTTAAAATGGCTCTAGCCGTGTTTGGTGACTAGATCTGAGCAACCAGGTACTTCTCAACCTTCCTCTTCCCTATCGTATTTCCCTCTTCAATACCTTCAGCACAACATACCCCAATTGGGGACGCCATAGTCTCTCAGGTTTCGGACGGTTGGGAGCAGGTGGCATTTGGCCATTTGGCTTTTCGGTATTACTATTTTGTCTGTAGTACATATTTTTGTATTTTTTTTTACGTTATATTTTTGAGTGGTTTAAAAAATCATATTTTATGTGTATTATTTGTGTTTGCATTATTTCTGTGTACATGCTTTACTAACCGGCTTCGTTCGAGGTTGAAAAACCCTGTCTTCTTTAGCATTTGTAGAATATGGTACCAATGTTGACCGGTCGGTAGCTGAGTGGAAAAGCGCGTCGGATTCCCATCCGGGTGTCGCGGGTTCAATTCATCTGTTAGCTAAGTTCTCCACATTGCACAAGCAACATCTTCCGCTTATTATGCTGGTAGTAGGAGTTTTTCAAAAACAGTCAGGTTATTCGAAAAAAAAAAAGTTCCGTCAATATTTAGCTCGTCGTTAGAAAGATTTTTATGCCTTGTGCTCTGAGATTTTTCACTTCCTTCAGTTTCCTTGGGTAAGTATGAGACAGGAAACTTTTTTGTCTTTGAATGTGTTTTTATAAATAAATCACTTTTATAAGAGTCAACACCAAATGAAACACACTCGACGGAGTCTGTCCTTATGTAGTAACGCTTGGCGGGGACTAGAAATACATTTCATTATCCGGATTCTTGTCGGCCGCGCCACACCGAGTCCTTCCTAAAAGCATTTACCTTTTGCAGGTAAACATCATTTGCATGACGGAAATCAAAGCAACAAAGTACAAACACGAGAAGCACCCTCCTTACTCTCTCTCTGCATTATTTAGATGGAGAACATTTATAAGCGAACTCCTTCTGTAGTTTTAATTCCAAAGCGACCGTGTCGTCACCTGTTTAAAAAATATTTAGCTTTTGGTTAAAAAAAGACAAAAACGAAAAGTAGAATATCACGAGTTGGAAGCGATTGAAAAAGCAATCGGTTCCACGGAATGTCGGGTATTGGGGAGCGTTCCTTTTGAGAGGAGCGGCGCTTAATGAGGGGCATTGAAGGATCGGGCGCATTGAGCGGGGGAGCGGGGGCTGTCCGCGGTCCGACGCAGGCTGCTGCCCTTTGCACACACAATGCGAGGCAATGTCGTCGTTCACGTTTGCGAAAAAGTTACGTTTAAATTAAGAAAAATACGAGTTAAACGCCACGATTTTGTAATGATGTTAATAATACCAATTTTTTTTACTTTATTCCACTATTTTTTATTTAAGACCTAACCGGTTTCACCTTATGATAGGCATCTTCCGATTGGTACATATATACTATTAAGTCTAGGATTTAAGAAAAATCCACCAACGTATCTAACGCATCCCGTGTCACCCGTCTCCCAGAAGGTGATAAAACTACCCGAATGTATTTTTAAATTTTATTGTAAAGCCGCCTCTGTCAGCAATCAAATAAAACCTAAAGTCACAGATGTTCACTATGAGACTCAATAAGCGTCCATTCTGGAGATGCCCGTTGTAAGGTGAAACCGGTCAGGTCTTAAATAAAGAAATAGTGGAATGATGTTAAAAATTCGGTATTATTGAAAAACATTAAAATGGAGTTCCACCACGAATTGATTGTTTCAAAATTAGAAATAATGATTGAATTTGTATTGGTCGAGTGAATTTCAACGCGAGAGGCTGTAGTTGGCTTCTCTGTTCGTTCGTTAATTCAACGGAACAACACAATAACATTCCCTCCAATTACGTTTCTTCCATCGGAGGTGTGCAGACTCCCGGAACACCCCCTGGGTACTTAGCCCCACACCGGAAGAAAATTACGAAAGCGCGTGCACCCTACATAATCGCTCGGTAATGTTGTTTTGAACCTATAAACGGATTTAAGATTCCCAAATGAAATACGTTCTGTATAAAGAATCTGGCAACAAGTTGTCCCCGGTGGAGCTCGTACAGCGAGCTGTCACAGCGGAAATGACATACTCCCAGAAAGGTACCCAGTCGATGCCACGGCACGCCGCTCGGATTAGAACAACAGCTGAATTGGTTTTTTACTAAGGAGATTACTCCACCAAAGCCTTTTAATAATATAATACCTCCCTTGTAATCTTTTCCGCCGAATTAGCTTTTCCTCGTTCGGGTTCTCTGATTTAATGTGGAATGCTAGGTGCTTGCTTTAAGGCTTTTTGTTTCCATTCGGTTATTATTTACTAATCTGCTGGCGGAAAGGAGCCTAATAATGTTGGTTTTTCATAAGCCTTACAAGTGCTCGGATTCCCGGCCTTTCTACCCGACCCGACCCGACCCCGACCAGACAGAAATCACAATTGATGCGGAACACCCGACACGTACTTGTGTAACAATTGCATAATTGGTCAAATACCAACACGTTCAACAATTTACTAATATTTGCCCAAAAACAACGTTCGCAATGAATACAAATGAACCGTTGTCTATTTCCCACTCGGTAAGTCTGGCTAGAGGCGAGGCAGCCATTCGGTGTAAACAAAAAATAAATGAATCCGAGGGCTTTGCATAAAGCCGTATTTTAATACACATCATTAATATAATTCTCGCAAGAAACGAAGTTTGGGAAGTCTAGCTCCGGCTTCTTGTTCTGAAAAATATGTTCAGAGAACTAAATTGAAAAGACGGCTTAAGGTTTCATAACTTCGCTCTCTATCTGCGCTTGGCAAACAACAGCCGGGCCGGTTTCTTCAACCCGCGTTCCTAAATACGCGAATAGCTATTAGCTGCTCTTCTCTATATCACTTTTACGGCAGGTGAGGTACCCACGAGTCGCTATCGTAACAGCTACCCGAGCATCGCGTAAACATGTGATGCGGTGCTTGGAAATAGAGGAGGCTTCTGAAAATATTCGAGGACCAACATGTGGGATATTTATGGAGATTCGATAGTCACGAGTACTGCATTCTTTACCGATAAAGTAATTAAAAAAGAGAATACATCACGCGAAACACATAGAATGAGAAGTCGGGGACGCCTGGGAAAGAGATGGCACGAGTAAATGAATTGAATATTTGAGTCGGTTCATCTCAGAATATCAGAACGGTATGCATGAGATATACGAGTACGAAGCGGGTTAAAGAAAGGGATGTAGGAACGGATTTGTTTATGCAGTTAATTGATACATGCATGTTTAATATATTTTGGCAATCTTTATGTAAGATATCGCACGAAATTCTCGTGCGGGTGATGCGAGGACCTCCCGTCGGAACGGAAGTGTTGATATGACGTTTGAGGAAACGTCCGACCGGAAGCTGGCTCCTAAGTTGCTCTTCCCCATCTCACACTTCGCGATACACGAAGCACACCACCTGGGCTAGGCGCATTGTGGATCTCATTTCAAGTTTTCCCGGTGATGTTTGAATATGTTTTGTTTACCCTTATGCGGCTTTTTACGGGGGCGGGAGGAGACGGGAGGGCCCTTGACAGGGCTTGGATGCCGCCGTGCCGACAACTGGGAGCAGCTTGTTCTCTTCCCTGCGCGCCGAGGCCGAAGGAGGGAAGCCTTGGCTGTTGCCTGATTGACTTGATCGATAGCCCACTCTTGACTGAAACAGGCCTCGCTGCCTACATCCTTCTGTGTTCATTTCTCCAGCATGAACATTCCAAACAGCCATAGTGATGAGAAATCTGATATGATTTACGATCATCATGACTGAAAATATTATAATGATTGATTCTTGAGGTAGTAATTCGTGTTTTATTTTTACTTTTACAGTCAATGCTGCATATGAATCCCAACTGCTCCCAACCGTCTAGAGCCAGTGAGACTATGGTATATCCAATCGGGGTATCTTGAGAGGCTGAAAGTAGTGGGGAAGAGAAGGAGATGGGGAAGAAGAAGGTTGGGATTTTACAGTTAATGCCGCACAAGAGCCCCAACTGCTCCCAACCGTCTACAGCCAGTGAAACTATGACATCCCCAATGGGAGTATCTTGTGGGGCTGAAGGTAGAGGTGGTTGGGAAGTTCCTGGCTATTCAGATGTGGTCACCAAATGCGGCTCAAGCCATTTCAAGCAACGTTTTGATTTCAAATGGTGGTCTTTAACCAGGACGATACTTAGAGTATCTACCACTCTCGAATGTGCCGCAAATATTTTAGTATAATATACTAATTAAATGTGTTATGACACATATTCATTAAATAAAATACATTTACGCGACCTCTGGATTCGTAGTCGAGTATTTTACCACTCAACGACGGAGGCTGTCAGATTGGTTGATTGATTGATTGATTTGGTTGTAATTGAAGTTGTTTTCGGCAGCCTTTTTTTACAAGGGAAATAATTTCTCTAAAGGCCTTTATCATCTTTGGGGATGCTGTGTGGAGGGTCTTTTTGAGGAAAGGAAGGACTGAGCCTAGGTCTTGAAGAGGCCCATGTTGAAGGAGGGAGGAAACACAGAGGCCGGCAAATCGTTCCATGGAAAGCTGTTGAACATAAGAACGAGTCGAAAAAGCGACCCGTTCTCAGTCTCGCGGTCCAAACCACCTGATGATAGACTCTGCAAGGCTCTCGAAAGAGACAGCGCACACTGGTTCATGAAATTGAAATAAAAAAATATACAAATGTAAAATCGTCAATGAAATGTATCGAATTAGTTTGTTTTCTCTATTTTCCTGATTATTATGTTATATTTTTATTACTGCTAGACCAATTCTTGGATGATGTTTTAAAGTTTTATTGTTGTTATTAATACATCGTTTCAATTGCATCTACATTAAACGTAAGCTAATTAGAGTTTTATCTGTTATTTATTATATCTAGTATATGTCAACTGCTAGCTTACTACTATTTTGTTAATATAACAGAAACAATACTGTCTTTCGAATACCCCTGTCCAGCGTGTCTAGGTTCCCGTCTCAATGTATATATCTGGTCATTATTTGTTTTCAGGAAAGATTTATTTAAATTCCTCACTTCCAAAGTGTATTGCAAAGAAATTAAATCAAAATAACTTTCTGCGAGATAGCTGCGAGCCGCTGTACCCCGAAAGTGCCAATATTTTGTAGTAAACATATTTGAAAATACGACCTTTTGTAACTCGCTGCTGCTAATCTTTAATCCTCCGGAGCTCATTTATTGACCACAGGAGGTTGGGAAATGTTTCGTCAAGGAAATACCCCGAGCCAACTTATAACTCAGGTTCACTCACTACTCAATCGTTACAGCTAAAATAAGCGTACGCATAAAAAAGGCGAGTCTTATAGCGTTAATTATACTATACAACCCGGTACAGGGAGAGAGAACGGAATGTTTTACAACGGGTCTTCGACTGCCTCGAGAGTTTGAATGGGAGGGGATGAGTCCTCAGGGGGTGCTTTTAGCTTGCGAATTTGTGAAGGCTAGTTATATTGCAAAGTTGACTTAAAGTTAATGTTTCGGAGTGTTGATTAGGCTAAGAGATGTGGTTAGAGCATTAAAACAAGAAACATGGAACAGAGAAGACAATATTTTGATTAAATTAAGGCATTTCGTATCCGAACATAGATTTGTAGACATACGTTATGCTTCAGTATTTATACAGACACACATGCGAGAATTTATGTTTCTCTATTTCTACCGTACATACTCGTAGTACATGAAATATATATTTGCAGTGAACATATTGTGAAATTGAATTGAAAATTGAATTTTGACTAACGTTAGGTTAGGTTACGTAAGGGAAGGTTTCAGCCATGGGTCTATTAGAAGAAGTTGAATGCATTTGGACATACCTACCTCTAGACTGAATATCTCATCTCGTGTAAATTAATGGGAAAACTATATATTCTTCCGTGGGGTAGGTGTAAGGTCCAGGAGAGAGGCAATCGCTAAGGATATATTGCGGATCAACAATATATCGCTTTACACAAAAGTTTAAACCAACGGGTTTAAAAAAAAAAATTACCCTTTTTCCACTGAAAAGTGAAAAATAATTAATAAAAACTGGTTCTTCCAAGGATATCACAAAAATCACCATTTCTCGGTGTACAAATTCAAGTGTACATTAACTTTTTTGTGTGAATTCCCGATAACTGTTCGAAGTCAGAGGGGCTAGGGCATCCCCGATAGGAGTGGAGAGGGAAGGAGGTGAGGAAGAGAATTATTGGGAAGTACCTGGCTAGTCAGATCTTGTTTATCAACATGCATTAAAACATTTTACTTTAAATACGCAAAATAAAATCTTACAGTGTGCACCAACTAAACAAAAAAGGCATATATATATAAAATAAAAAAATCGCCCACGGCGCACAATGCAAATTGTAATTGAATGCTGGAAAACATCACAACAAAGCAGTATCCATCGACGAAAGGAATATGCAGAAAAAATAACACACCATAAATTACCGTGAGATGGCGTTTTAAAACTCCCCATTCAATCGGTTTGTTTTATTGCTTTACCGAAGTAAATAATTAAAAAAAATTGTAAAACAACAAAGAAGAGAATGTGTTCGATTCATATTGTCTGAAATGTTCTCCGTAGCAGATTCCCGGAAGCAGAAGGTCGTACAATTATGATTGAATGTAAATATCACCCTCCAATTTATAAGTCTGCAAATGAAACATGGCCCGAGCTCGCTTATGTGAATTGCACCCCTGTATAATGTCTGCCCGTCATGTTCAACATTGCATTCGATGCTTTGTACAAATGAATTGCGAAATTAATGAATTCGGTTACAATTTGACTATCGAGGTATTGGGCGATCCAAACTAGTACAGTTTCACAGTAAAATGCAGAAATTTAAGGTTATTTTTTTATAACTATGGCAACACCGAGTAACGTCGATCTCGGAATAATTTAATAACATATTCAGATGTGACGTAATGCTTGACTTCAAAATTTTTGACATTTTATAAGAATGATTAAATAAATAAATAAAAATATGTGCATATCTTCCATAAGGCCTAAATTTTTCAAAATTTAACGTCTAGTAAATGGCTAATTTAATGTATACATTTAAAATACGAAAAGCTCTATTTCTTGGAACTATCGCGATTTTAAAGCGTAATAAAATGACAAGTTAGAATTTTAAAATAATATAGTTTTTAATGTGTATACCGCACAACTGCTCCCAAACGTCTAGTACCAGTAGGACTATGGCATCCCCAATTGAGGTATGTTGTGGGGATGGAGGTAGTGGTGAGGGGAAAGAGATGGATAAGAGAAGGGTTGGGAAGTACGTTGCAATTCAGATCTGGTCACCAAATACTGCTAAAGCCATATTATTCAGCAACGTTTCGAATCTGAATGGTGGTCTTTCGCCGGGGTGATACTGAGATTATCCTCCGCTTTGGAACGTGCCGCGAAGATGCTATGTATTATTTTGAATTAATTGTTTTACTTATTTGATTAAATACAAATTATTTGCGCACGCAAGGATCTGATTTCTGTATTCGCAGTCGATATCAGCGTTTCTGAAGTAACATCCTTTAATATTAGAACCAATTTAGTGTCGCCAATTAGAGGAATTCGAACGACTGCAGCGCCCCATCTAACGGCCGGACTGATATGGCCGACACAACGCAGGCGAGCAGGCCGCGCGTTATGTCGGCCGTGTCGCGGTCGGTGTTTCGCAGAGTATCCCTGCGCCATTCGCGCAGGGATGTTGAATACACACTCAGCCGAGTAGGGTTGGCGAAACTTTTTTGATTCGACCTCCGCCCCTCCGCTTTTGCCTGATCGAGCCTCCCTCCTCGACCTCTCCCCCTGTGGTCGTGTGTACATGAAATAAATAGTACCGACTCAACAGCTTTACTGCTCTTTTCAGGGATGGCAAACTAACAATCGCGTCTTTTGTACGAGCAGCTAGGCGTGACTTTTTACTTTCACGCTTTTGAAGAGAAAATGTGAAGGGTATAGGGAAAAAACAGGGTTTATCACATAAAATTCAGAAAATAATCTTTTAAACTATGATTCATTTAAATAATATGATAGTTATAATAATAATAACAACCACAACAGCTGCAATTTATCCATGATGTTAAAAAGATTCTTTATTCTTGCCATGTATAAAAACAAAATATTCCCTGTTTTCACTTGTACCCTGAGAACTTTACTTGTTATTAAGCAGGCCGCATATTTTCAAATGGCCGTAGTTGTGTGATTAATCACGATATTATCGCTGGAAGGCAAAAGGGCTTAAGCGACACTTTGGTCAAAAATTAGTCAAATATGCAGTTTTGATTAGGTTTTTTGTTTGCACCGAATGCTCTGACTCTCGTTTGATTCTGAAAGCTTTTGTGGCCCTTCAGCCATCTCAAATATATTTACCATTTCAGGTAACTCAGTGAGAGCATTGAGTTACCTGAGTTAACTTTTTTTATCAAAATCCAACCAGGTACTGAAGACTTACCGAGTACTTACGTAGTACTCTCATGTAAACTTCCCAAAATGGCGGTCCAGGCCTTTTGACTTTCCGGCGACGATGTTCACATTTTATTACTTTATGATGGTAGTACCGCATGACGGCCACAAGATGTCGCCCATACTTTGATTTCACAAAATAATGAAATGATGTGAGTACGTAAAATTCATAAATTTAAAAAATACATAAATTTTATTTTTAATTGATATGATGAATTAATGCCGCCTTTGTTACAGTTGTCGGTGGTGTAATGGTCATCGCGGTTGCTTTCTGAGCAGCTGATCGGGGTTCGATTTTCGTATTCTAATATTTATAGTAAAATGTCAACCCTAGCGAGCGCGTCATTTTGCTCGCTTTCTTCCTCTGTCCTCCACCGAATGGTTGGGGAGTGGAACCGAAGTTTCCACGGAACCGCGGAGCGTTTTCGACAAAAACATTGACCGCCCTCCACTCCCTCCCCGCCCGCCGCCGCCACTGGCGCCCCTCGCAAATGAATCTACGTGAACGTCAGAACAATCCGCAGCAAGGGTCATATCGAGAGTTGCAATTTTCTCACTCATAAAACAAATTAAAATAGAAGGGACGCCTCGGGGAGAGCTGGGTTTGTTCGAAACAACCAAACCCAAAGATTCGGTAAGGAACAGCTTGCTAATGGTTTATTATATTAAATGTAATGGCGACTTTGTCCTAGATCTGAGAAACCTATATATACCCGCTTATTTTATTTACATTCATTTGGTTCTGAATTTCTGTTAACATTATTATTAATGTTTAAAAAATATTTATTTATTTTTATATTTTCGATATTAACATGTTACTATGTAGCTAAAAAAACCACCTTTGGAAATTGCCATCCCAACACAGGCTTATGCCTAGTGGGGTGGGCAATTTACCAACAAATAAAATGTATGTTCAAGTAAAATAATTAAAAATAAAATAAATAAACTCTGTCTTGGCACACACTTCTTGCTTTGTTCACATTCATACATCGTCTCATACATACTCTTCTGTTATTTTTCTTCGCTCATTCGCTCGCTCGTAGTGTAAATATAAATAATCACGCATAATATAAATATAAATAATATAAAACCAAAACATATGTGCAAATAATATATATCGTCACCGGAAAGGAAAAAGGGCTGAAGCGCCATTTTGGGAAGTTTACACTAGAGTACATGAAAGTTTTTTTTTTGTTTTACATTCAAATTCATAAGTCTTCAGTACCTGGTTGGATTTTGAAAAAAAAAATTGACTCAGTATAAGTTAGAGTATGTATGAGACAATGTTTGAATGTAAACATAAACAAAAAGATTTATTTTTTATTCATATAAAAATTATAATTTTTTACTCCGTAGAACTCTGAATAATTCTTTTGGGTGGTATAATATTCTTCGTCTTTCAATTTATTTTTTTATTAAAGTAATTCACTAACATGGTTTAAATATTTATGTTTTAATGAAAAATAATACCCGTTTTCCTGCCATGAGAATTGTTAACCTAGGAAGTATTGATAAAACTTTTTGAAAAGTCTTGAGAGATTTAAAAAATACCTTTTTGAAATAATTTTATTGTTTTTTCCCTTTATGGTATTCATTGCCTGTTCAAAAGAAAAGGTGAATTTTGCGCTTTACAGAAGGCCGAGAAGATGTTAGTGACAATGAGCGTCCTGGAGTTGTAAAAAAACAAATCATGGATTTTATTCTTTGATCCATTTTTTCAAAAAGTAAAAAATTGAAGAACACACAAAAACGTGACTAACCTTTTCAGTTGCAAAAACAAACCACTAATCCAAAATGGCTGATAATGCTAACATATGATAAACGTATGTGTACCAAACAAACAAAAAAAAGATAATCGAATGTACACAGTCCGCGAAAATCCAAAATTCACCTCTTACAGAGTAAACGGTGGGTGCCAACCACTCTCTCTCTAAATTTCTCCCAAATGAATGCATTTTTAACATATCTCTATTTAATATGTAGCAAAAGTTGAATACAGTACGATTTATAATAAAGTAAAACATTTATTGATCCGAGCACTTGTTACTAATAAATGTTTATTACCTTTGTTATGTTACACTTGTTTTGCTATACTATGTACTCTTACTGTAAAAGCCCGATGGGCTTTTATCAAAATAAATAAACGAAGCAAGGAGTGTGTGCCAAGACAGAGTTGTATGGCGGTCCATCCTCTCTGCCTACCCCTGCGGGAAAACGGCGTGATGGTTAGTCAGTTAGGTAAATCAATCCTCTCACCGAGTTACTTGACGGTTCAAGTAACTCAGTGAGAGCATTAATAACTAACTAACATAAGTAACTCGGTACAACAAACTAAAAAACGTCCCGAACTTGTGTCGCTTGAGCCAAGCCTTCTCCCAAATAGTAAATATATTTTAGATGGCTGAAGGGCCACAAAAGTCTTCGGTATCAAACAAGAGTCAGAGTATTCGATGCAGAAAAAACTGATTAAAACTGCATATTTAACTCATTTTTGACCAAAGTGTCGTTTTTTTTTTCTAGTGCATACCGCACAAGCTGCTTCCAACCGTCTAGAGCCAGTGAGAGTATGGCATCCCCGATTGGGGTATGCTGTGAGACTGAAGGTAGTAGAGAGGGGAAGGAGATAGGAAAGAGAAAGGTTGAGAAGTACCTGGCTATTCAGATCTGGCCACCAAACACGGCTAAAGCCATTTCAAGGAACGTTTCGATTCTGAATAGTGATATTTCATCAGGGCAATACTTAGGGTATCAAGCACTCTGGAACGCGCCGCAAAAATACTTTTTTTATTATTTTAAATGAATTAAGTGTGTTCAGACACATATAATAAAATAAAAGTTATTGGCGCACACCGGGTTTGAACCTGCGACCTATGGATTCGTAGTCGAGCGTATTGCCTCTTGACTATGAAGGCCATGTTTGATATTTGTAACACAATGCTAAATCATACAACATACATTGACCAAAAAAGTCGATTAATACATAATTTTTCCGAATAAGATACATTAAAAATACAGACAGTGAGCAAAATTACATGGCATTAAATCCTACAATTAATGACATTGGATACGATATAAATATATGTCTAGACATTTTACCTCGTAACTCTGCTACGATTATTGACAGTGATTACAAACGCCCTTGAGGTGATATTTCACAAAAATGGCGCCATAGCGAAGTATTCTTATTGCCAAAAAAATAAATAAAAACAAGTATTTATAATGATGGTAGAGTAAAATACTTGGTAATATTTATGTCATATCGTGTTACCTATCATGTGTGAGAAGTGTGTCTTTCAAGGGTGGGTGATTTATGAAGCATTATTATTATCAGACAATTAACCACGAGAACATCACAACAAACCACGAGACAATTTTTTTGCGTATTGATGCTATATGGATATAAAAAATACGGTAGAATTAATCTTTCGCGATCGAATACCACCGTGGAATAAAAACTGTGTTGTACCTACAATTTTGTCGAGGGGTAGCTTAACTGTTGGTGAATTCATCTGAATAGTAGAAAGTTCGGGAAATAAGTCTCGGTCCATCACGTCTTTTTCTACAGAGGTTGATGGACGGGTTTCATTCTTTCATTATTGCTTTATCAATATGATGTAGCACTATTCAGTGACGCTGAAACGATATAAAGATACGGTGATCAAATGACGTGCAATTCGGTAAACAATAAAATATGTGTGGATATCCGGAAAAAATGCAAAACTGATGTTAACGTAATGAATAGGATCAAGAAAGGGACGCCGAGATGGTTTGGACATGTAGAGCGATGAACGAAGAAAGTAGGGTGAAAAGAATATATGAAAGGAAGAAGAAGTCGGGGACGTCCGAGGAAAACATAGCACGATCAAGTGAATCAAATAGTTGAATCGGGTCATGTGAAGAGTCAGAATAACAGAAGAGTATGCATGAGACGATGTATGAATGTGAATGAAACAAGGAGTGTGTGTCAAGACAGAGTTGTATGGCGATCCTCTGCTTACTCCTACGGGGAAACGGCGTGATGGTTAGTTAGTTATATAATATGTGAGAAGTTGGCTTGATTAAAATAGTGATATTTACTAAATGATTTAATAATACAATATTTTGTAAAACCAAATTAATACAGTTTAAAGCCAGTCCAGTATTAATAAAGAAATACAGTGGAAAAAAGTTAAATTAAATCATTAAAATTGAATTCCGCCACATATGAACTAACTAACTAACCATTACGTCGTTTCTCCGCAGGGGTAGGCATATTGGACGGACCGCTATACAACTCTATCTTAGCACACACTCCTTGCTTCATTCGCATTCATACACCGTCTCATACATACTTTTCTGTAATTTTGACTATTAACATGGCCCGATTCATTTCCCGGTATCCACATTTATGGTAAAACTAGTTTAAATGAGACCTGTCGACTCCTAGGCCCCAGACAGGCTAGTGAGATTGATTATCTGTCAAAGAAAGAATTTCAATTTACGATGTTTGATTGATTTCACCCAATCAAAAGGCCCAAAACTCAGAGCGATTCTAGATATGGAGAGAGAGCTAAAGGTTTTGTACCCAGCCCAAACAAATTTACGATAAATCACGTTCTCCGGATTAAACCATGAGAGAGAACGAGACAAGACAAGTTCTTACATAATATAGCACCACCATTTGGTATGATCCATCGCCGTGTTACCTACCATAGAATGCCCCCGACCCGAAAATAACATGCACCCAGCCTCCACCTTATCTAGCCGTGTCAACACCCAAAACACTACCATCCGCAATGGACCCGGACGTGGAAGCGCGTCACCTTCTGCACACGACTCCAGCAACGAGAGCACCCATAAAAAGGACCGCAGCATCCCACAAGATGTTAATCTCCAACTTTCAGTTAAAGAGACTACTTGTCTAGTTTGTTGTCAGATTCTCCATTTGAAAATTATATTTAAAACTCAATTGTACTGTTTCTTAGTTTGGATAAATATTGTGTTTCCATCAACGTATTATTTTATAAAAAAATAATAAAAGTTAACTCAGTCTAATATAAAACTAACTGACCCGGCTGTTCCAGGCGGGCTCGTGGTCGTTCTCCTACCCCCTTTAGGCTTTTCAGGGGGGCCAATTGACAAAAAAATACACCATGATAAATAGATTTTAATAAGTGCGAAGTTTAGAGTATATAGAGTAGTATCTACCCAAGGCAGTGTAGTCAGTTTTAGATGATTTTTACTAGACTCTGCGGACCTGGGCGTGGCTATGACTAAGACTAGGGTATTTATACATTCATTCGTATCACATTTCAACATAATGTTTTTGTTTATTCGTATAACCACTTTTTCACATTATTGATATCCACAAAAATATAGCATCCAACCTAAAAAATCGTTTAGTTGTGTCAAGTTTAGTTACATAATAAGGCAGAGTCCCGCGGTGACCCACGAGCCCAAGATCATTGTGACAGTACATAGAAGCGGAGTATTATATTTGTTGTCTCTTTCTCTCTCATGATGTACGACGTAAAAACCCGGAGAAAGTGATTTATCGCAAATTTAAATCGGTTGGGTAAAAATAATTAGCTCTCTCTCTATACATTGTTTCTCCAAAGCACGAAGAGTCAAAATCGCAGTTGATCGAATTTATCATGCTACATGACACGGTTTTATCCTATATTTTTGTTGATAACGATACTGTGAAAAAGTGGTTATACAAATAAACAAAAACATTATGTCGACATGTGCTATGAATAGATGTATAAATACCCTAGTCCTTGCCTTGGCCACGCCCCAGTCAAGCAACAATCATTAAAACTGACTAAAGAAGCGTTTCCTCTTGTATATTATTGTTCTGAGTCTTAAAATTTTAGAGAAAATGTTTAGAAGTACGCAATATGTAGAAATAACTAAAACTGGGAATAGAGTCGCTGTATTCCGGAGCATTGGTCGACTAAGTGATGAGTTTGAGAGATTGAGAGTCTGAGTAGCCACCCGAAATATTTCCGAGGCGATGAATGGATTGATTACTGTATTGGGCGACCGCTAAGTAATATGCTTCTGCCTCTGCCTCCTGGCTGCAGAGATGCAAATTGAGCCTCGTATTGCCGCGATACGCCGGCTCGGAAATATTATATATAAATTCGCTTACAAACACGGCCACTGATTTGATTAGATCGAGGGATAACCCCATTAGCCGAGTCCGGAATGTTCGTCAAGTGTTTGAATGGCAGCGAGGTCCTTGATTTCTGACTGGTCAAATCGTACGTGTCGATTTAATTAAGGGCCGACTTTTGAACTAAAAGTTGTACCTACGGTCTTGATCCCGAATACATTCAATATACCATATATATACAATATATATATTCGTAAAAAGCATTTACTTTGTGGCTTGCCATATTTATAAATTAAACAGATAAACTTTGTTTAGAACCACTTTATTATTCAATATTATATCTACCGGTTTTGGAAGGCCCCTTCCATCATCAGGACAATATTAAAATTCATTTTGTCCTGTTAATTAATTTTAGTATTATTCTGATGATGGAAGGGTATTTCCGAAACCGGTATACATAATTTTGAATAATAAAGTGGTTATAAACAAAGTTTATCTGTTTAATTTATAAATATATAAAGTATTTTGGTAATTTGTCTAGAGCCGTATTTGTGGGGGGCTGTTGTTTGTACTTATTTATTTAATTACGCCCTTTAAAAGTTTTTTATACAAATATTAACTTAAAAAAAAAACAACTAACTCACAAACAGTGCAAAAAAAATAGTAAGAAAAAAAAACAATTGAGAAACAGTTACAAAAATATTGTAAATGAAAAGAATAAATAATATTGAATAAATAACAGGTATTTTTTTTTATTATTAAGTAAATTTAATAAACCTAACTTAATTTTCTAACAATATTAATTTTTTATCAAATTTAGATTCCTTATTAAATATCACTTATGTGAATTAAACTTACTTGATTAATTCATTTTATTACATTACTTTTATTATTTTATGCAGTGTCACTGGTGTGAAAATTCTAAACGATTGCAAGAATTATTTAGGCGTAGTGAATAAAATCAAGATATAGACGCTTAGTTGGTTTGGAAAAGGTTTGAAAGGACATGAGAACGTATGACTCGCAGTTGAATCACAGAAGAAGTCGGGGACACTTGTACAGTGCATATACTGGTATATATATATATATATATATATATTTTATATATATACATTTGTTTTTACATCACCTCCACATAGGAGGCCCTCGGGTGCTATGTCATCTTTGGGGATGGTGTGTGAAAGATCTTTTTGAAGAAAAAAAAGGAGTAAACCTGGGTCTTGAAGAGACCCATATCGTAGGAGGGAGGAAACGCAGAATCTGGTATATATTACCATGATTTCCAAATATAATTGATGAATACCACATAATATTTTTTTAATAGTGAATACTGCACAAGAGTATCAACTGCTTAAAATCGTTTAGCGCCAGTGAGACTATAGCATCCCATATTCGGGTATGTTGTGAGGCTGATGGTAGTGTAAAGGGGAAGGATATAGGGAAGAGGAAGGTCGGAAAGTACCTGGCTAATCAGATCTGGTCACCAAACAATTTTAAGGAACGTTTCGATTCTCATCAAGGCGAAACTTACAGTATCTACTACTCTGGAAAGTGGTGCAAATACACAATATATTATTTTATATGAATTAAATCTGCTATGACATAATAATGAAATACGATTTTTTTGCGCACACCGAATTTGAAACCGCGACCTCGGGATTCGCCGTCGAGCGTCTTACCACTCGCCAACTAAGTCATTATTCGTCAACTCCACCGTATGAACAAAGTGAAGAGTCATTACTTTGCCGATGCGATGGTGTCATTGCTAATGAGTAATGACGTAACGACCGTGGATTTGATTAAATTATAGCGTGGAAGCACTCTGAGAATTTAGTCAAACAGCGATTTCACTACGTCTATGTTTCCCCGAGAAGATGAAAGGGTTACTTGTATAAATACGAAGGAGCAAGCGTATTGACAGTGCGGGGGCCTCCGTTATCTCGCGGTAGGGCTGCCGCGGCTCGGCTGGCGGCGGCGGTAACCTCATTACGGCCCTAATTAGAAGCTATTCCAAGCAAAGTAAAGAAATCTGTTTTGAATCAATTAAGCAACGCTGCAAAAATTCATCCCCCCGTGGCGCGGAGTCTAAATATTGGATTACTTTTGGTGAGTGCAAAGAGTGGCGGGTATTTTGACGACGCGGCGTGAAGGCCGGAGTTCGTCTACATAATCTCCGAGAAACAAACATTCAAAAGGCAGTATTCTTCTCAGTTGTTCGCATAGCCAAGTCTGATTACGACTAAAAGGGATCGTGGTGAAAATTTAGTCTCCTTCAACGGAAGTACTCTTCCCAAAAAGCCTTCCATTTACATGCTAAGTGTAACCGTGACCGGCTGAGCGTATGTGACGCACGCTTGAGAGCGGTGCCTGGAATGTTTCGGTGAGACCCAAACGGTTGCACTGGACATTTCTAAAGCCTTTGACCGGGTTAGGCACAGAGGATTTTTCAACAAACTGCCATCTTGTGGACTTTCCGCATCCTTGTCTACGTGGATTGGCATTTTTTTTAGGTAGAGGTCAATTCAGACAGTTGTTGACGGTACCACCTCTTATTCTCATTCAATTAATGCTGGCGTCCCACAGGGATCAGTTTTGTCTCCAATTTTGTTGCACATCAACGACCTTTTGTCATGTAAACTAACCTGTTGCTCGGATGATAGTACAATTGATGATGGTTTTTTTTTGTTTGAAAAGCCCTCGAAGGGCACAGAATCAACGACGGCTCAGAGGGCCTGAAGAAGAGAATGGTCGATTACCTCGAGAGAATTTTCTCTTGGGGTATGAATAATCTTGTCGAATTTAACGTTTAAAAAACCCAATGTTGTCTGATTATGACTAAAAAGGATCATAATTACAATTTAGTTTCCTTCAACGGAAGTAATCTTCCTAACAAACGTTCCATTGAAACACATTTAAATAAACACATTTTTAATAGGTCGAAAATGTAGTGTTGTTAAAAAGGCGACGGCTAATGTTTGGCGGGGATCAGGAGTGCAGAGAAGCGAGAAGATGAATGGAGAGGCGCACCACGCCCCCCGCATTCAAACACTCGCACGTACATGCCCCGGCGCTCCTCAACGCCGAGAGTTGCCCGGATTGACGCTTTTGTTGCGCGAACTAATGCTCACTTTGCGGCAGCCGCGTCATTAGCAGATTACAAAACTAAATACCTCTTGAATTATTATGTGCTCCTGCCTTGTAAGGAAACGCGCTGTTGTGTGGAGGCCGAAGTTTTGGGACTCGCTGCCGGAGAGGAGCCGCGGAACTTCAGCGCCTTTGTTTTGACTCGAGTCACAGATCCCTCGCCGGGGGTTACCACTCGCCCGCTCACCCACTCACCCACTCGGCGTTGTCGTTAAATTGATTAATACAATTTACTACGGCGAGTGATATTTATTCCAGCGAGGCTGGAGTCTGATTTAAAAACCAGTTAGGTAGGAATAATTAATTAATTAAATTTACTGGAAGGGAATTAATAAATAAAGCAATTTCCGTTTCAAACGACTGACTAATTGAACAATTCCAGCTTTCTTCAGTATTAAGTGTCTGTCGTCACATCTCAGCGCTCGAGATGTTCCCGAAATGGCGGCGCCCGGGAATATTGTTAAGCAATGCATAATGCGGGTATCACAACATGACTTTCTGAAGTCGAAATGAGTTTGCGCTATCTTCGAGATTGTGATACTGGTGCCTTTGTGCGCCGCCGGCTTTGGCGGCCGGTGACAAAGGGACGCGGCTCGCCGGGCATCGGGCATCGGGCATCGGGCATCATCCGGAAGGAGTGCGATAACTGTCTTACTCCGCAGATGTGTGTGTGATTTCGTGGAAAACCCTCGGAAACTAATTACAAAATGATCTTATTTCGACGAGTCGCGACACTTTGATGAAGACATGTCAATTTTAAATCCTTTAAATTGAAAAATGCTTTATAAACTATGAAAAGTTTTCACAATTGACGTTTGAAAAGTCGTACAATTTTTTTTAATAGACCTTCCGTAGCTTACTGAGGAATATATCTTTTTGCCGGACCAGCTGTCGGTTGACTGTCAAATTACGTAACTGAAATAGAGAAATGTTTTAAA
Source organism: Drusus annulatus (assembly GCA_022651775.1). NCBI lineage: Eukaryota > Metazoa > Arthropoda > Insecta > Trichoptera > Limnephilidae > Drusus > Drusus annulatus. Next base: position 6,661 of record JAGWCC010001027.1, on the reverse strand, counting down.
AAATGATTCAATCAACTATCATAGGGTTCGTGGTGGTAGGAATAAACCTAATATTAGTTTACAATTTCGTTTGAATAGCCGCTAGCTAAAATCATTAATTCCATTATCAGTTTTAAATGACATTCATATAGTTACGTCACGAGCAGAAACGCTGGAGTATTAATTATTTAGTGAAATTAAACAAAAACTTTGTATAAGACCACGGATTGTATTTTTTGTTTAAGAAAGACCGTTTTTTTTAGCCTAAGCATCATCAGGGTACAAAATTAAAGTGAAACTAAATAAAAAAGTGAATTAATGGAATTGTAAATACCTTAAATACATTAATGCTTATGTTTTTTTAAATATTTAAATAATCTAAAACACAAATGTGAAACCGAAAAAGTCAGAAAAAAAATAATGGTCACAACCGAGACTGATTTAATACACATATATTTTATATTATAAAAATAAAAAATATATAATTAATTATATACAGCATACCCATTCTCTCGTACACAAGAAGCTCATTCTTTAGATAATTATAATAATAATTTATATAAGATTATTTACCACGATAGATGTGAAATCTCAGAGCCAGTTAATCTAGTTTTCATTTCAATGGTAAATTTTAATTATTGGAATTAATATTTTGCTAGAAATATTCAGAAATCCCTATTTGCTAAAAAATGTTAAAACGAAAAATTAATTGATCATCGAATCAGCAATAAGCAGTGAATAATTATAATTATGAAATAAGCGCACCTACCCAATGCACCGATAAACAAAATGCTCCTTCCCACAGTGTCCCCCGACAGTTAGTTCAATAATACTCGATGTTAGTCAGTCGGACTATTGGTGATCATTGGTCACAATCGCGATACAAATGGGCGATATTTGCGAACATTTTGCATAAAGTAGCCAGTCAACCTTTCTTTACTTGAAAGTAAAAACCAAACCCGATCCGAAGGGGGGTGACGTAGTTACCCCATTTGATCTTACTTCTTAAAGCGTTTAAATGACATAATCTTAGGTACTTTGTTTTTGTTAGTCCTTAAGAGAGAAGCATATAATATACTCAAATAATTGTTCTTAATATTTAAGTTCTCTTTATGTAAGACATCGTACAAACCTCTCGTTTGTGGTTAAATTATAACCCCCGTTCGGAACGGGAGTGTTAAGGGGGGCGATAATATAAGTATATCGCCAGGCGCTAAAAGGTACCTAAACAAATGCGTAAATCTAACTCATCGAGTTAATCAAACTGGATCAACAATTCCGGGGCCAATTGGGTGGAGTGGTTATATCAGGGCTGGGAGAACCGGTGAGATGAGTATCAAGTACCCTAGCAGCAACTTGAAAGCTTTTTTTGAAGATATAGTTATTAACAAAATAAATCGTACAAAGCTGGGAGCGCCCGTGCATGATGACGAAGAAAAACTAAACCAAAATATGTTTGCTCGCCAAGGGAATGGGAAGCCACATGTTTTCGACTTGAGTTCGAATACGTGAGCCTTTAAGCTACCGAGGCCGCTAGAGGTTGGGAACAGGACTATGGTTTTTTTGAAGTAGCGAGATGTTGCTCGGGACGGAGGCAATGGTTAGAGGGTCGCGGTGCTTGTAGGGACTACTGGTGGTAGTTTCGCTGAGATGGCGAGATGGAGGTGGCGAGGCGGAGGTGGCGAGGTGGAGGTGGCCAGGAGGTGGTTTTCGGGGGAGTATGCGCAGGTTTAGGATGAGTCCTTTTTGTATCGGGGGCAGTTTATCCTCGGCGCGGAATGAATTTGTAATTGTTGCATTTGAAAAGCTTTTGAATACGTAAGTATGTTCCGGAATCCACGAACAATGATCAACATTATTAAACGCCATTACTTACATGATATATGGAGAGAGCCGACCCGCAACGACCTCTGGGAAATCACCAAGCGTCAGTACGCCAAAACGGGTTTGAATATTTTACGGGGAACAAATGATTTTTTTGAGTGCCAGCAATTAGCAGCGGCGGGGCGCCCGCCTCGCCACTCACACATGCACCCGCACCACCCGCACCGCCCGCACCAACCGTTAGCTAGTGGAGCGTTACAGCTGGTAAGGGTGCGAGACAAACGCCGATTGTGTTAATTGCATTCAATTACCCACGGCGTGGTGGCGCGACGCGCCATCTCGCTAGGATTCGCGTTAAACCTTCGCGGAATTTGTCCCCGAAAGAAACAATTAAAATAATCGTACCGTGGAATTGGTTTGTTCGATGTCAGGTGTTTTAAAGTCGAGGAAATACACCGAGCTTCCTCTCATAAATGTTTATGGCCTCTCTATATTCTATATTCACATTTCCGGAAAGAAGGTTATAGGCAGGATCTTCCCCTACAAATGGGTTTTATGGCGAATTTTGGATTCAGCAATGCACCAAGGACGCAACACACAAACAGCTGATCAAATGCAAAGCGCAAAATTCTCTAATCTCATCTGAAGGTGTCCGTTGGTTGAATTCTGTGTGGCTGTGGAGCGGTAGTCCCGGTACTTATCCCATAACACCCGATAAAATAACACTCTGTATATCATTTCCTCGCGCGATCCGATACGGCGGTAGATGGCCAGCTCCTCGCAATGGGCCTGCCCGGGAGGGAGCGGAGTTAATATTCCGCTGGAAAGAGCCTAATCTACAGATTTCTTTTTATATCGGTGACAAGCGATAAAAATTTATTCAATAGCATAATAAAAGTGAACACCACTGCCCGTCGGTAATATTGAACTTTATTTTTATAGCCGACCCAAACACACTTTCACACTTACAGCGGACGTTTTGGAGGGGTTTCGGCAAATTAGGTACTCGAGAGGCGGGCAGCCCTGCGAGCCCCCGCCCCACACACGTGCGCACCCTGCAGGCACTCCGAGGTTCCCCCGGGGACGTATCACGCGGCCTGTATGCGAAACGTCACTTTACAGGTGTATTAAGTGTACAAGCATCGATAACTGGCACTAATAACTTTGACAGGCCTATTATGAATAAAAAATATTTGCTTAACCCTGTTCGTTGCTTTTTAACCTCCCCTAGTGATGGCAGTGCTCGGCTCGGAAAACAAACGTTTCATTTCGCTGCGTTTCGCGCCACGCAATACGTGAGCGTCGGCGGCTGAACAAATAATTCCGACAAGTGCGATCCATACCGAAGCCGTTAACTTATGTAACACCTATTGAATCCTAGACTCCAGATCTAAGAGCAAAAATATACAGGAAGGAGCGCATCCGTAGTCAGTATTGATGCTTTTGCTGACTCAGTCATTGCTAGGACTAGCACACTACATTCATAGCACATGTCGACACAGGTTGTGTTTTTATTTATTTGTATAACTACTTTTTCATAGTATTGTTATAAAAGGAAACGGGGGGGGATTGCTATTCCGCTATTGCTGTTGCTATCGCGCCTCACACTTTCAACCAACTCCCACCACAGACTGTAGCCATCCCCAATATGTATTCCTTTAATCAAAACATTACTAAATGGCTAATGAGTAAGGACCAAAAGGAAATTGAAGACCTAAAATAGCACATGAAATTCTTCACCATGACAAACTAGAACATTGTGCAACAAATATCATAATTTTTTAAAAATTATTCTTGTACTCAATGTCGTCATTTACCCGCAAACTCTCGGCGGAAGTCGCCGGAGACATAGTGTTACCACCACCATAGACTGCCCCCCCGACCTAAGATAACATGAATCCGGCTCTGCATCTTATCTAGCCGTGTCAACGACACCGAATACACTATCCTCTACAATGGACCTGGAGGTGGATTGCACACGACTCCAGCAACGATATCACTTATAAAAGGGACCGCAACATCCCACAAGACGTTAATCTACGACCTTCAGTTAAAGAGACTACGTGTATAGTTTTTTTGTTAGATTCTCCATTTGAAAATTGTAATTAATACTCACTTGTACTGTTTTTCTACTTTAAATAAATATTGTGTTTGCATCAACGCATTAATTTTATTAAAAACTAATAAAAGTTAACTCGGGCGACGGAAAACACATTTACATACCGAATGGTAGTGCTATATTGTGTGAACTTGTCTTTTCTCTTTCACTCTCACGGTTTACGACGTAAAAACCCGAAGAATTGTCGTAAATTTGTATAAGTTGGGCAAAAATATGTAGTTTTCTCTCCATATATATTCTTGTTCTAAGCCCCAGACAGACCAATTAAGTTATTTATCTGCCCAGGAGTAAATATAAATATTACTCCCACTGATATTGCGCCCACAGCACCGTTCTATCCATGGGGTGTTGTCTCTTCCGTGGGGTGTTGGTACTAACATTCGCTGAAACGGCTGACAAGAGAGCCCACACTGCGGGTATATTCTACGGTGTACACGGACAATAAATGAAATGCGAACTTACAAAAGCACAGGTACAGTGTTTCTTGTTTACGAATATCACATCATACCGCCGAGACCGGCTGGCAATTAAAAACAGCTGACACTTTAAAAGCGAACCCTGTTCCAGGTTAGCGGCTGTCACGGTGACGAGTCTGGCGCAGTGCCACTGCCCGGACTCGGCGAGAGCAGGGGCACAGGATAGTACTAAATTTAAATTACTGTACGAGGAAATATTTATGCTAACTCGCCTTTTCCGCAACTATCCACTTTTATCGTAATTTGTGATATATTACAAATATGTTTAAATTTATGCTATTAATGAACAATCTGAAAGTATTTTGTCTATTGTATGCGGATGATGCGGTGCTGATAGCTGAGAGTATGGAAGATCTACAGTTTCTCGTGTCTAGGATAAACCAAGTATGTATGCAGAATGAACCAAGTATGTCATGGTGTTTGAAAGTGTATTCATCATTCACAACTATAAAACTATGTATGACCGTGTTAAAAATGTAGAAATCCCAAAAGAATACAATGCTGATGTAAACGTAATGAATAGGATCAATAAAGGGACGCTTAGATGGTTTGGGCATGTAGAGCGAATTAACAAAGAAAGGAGTGTAAAAATAATAAACGATGAGAAAGTGAATAGATGGAGAAGTCGGGGACGTCAGAGGAAGACATTGCACGATATAGTTAATCGAATACTTGAATCGGGCTACGTGAAGAGTAAGAATACCAGAAGAGTATGTATGAGATGATGTATGAATGTGAACGAAACAAGGAGAGTGTGCCAAGCCAGAGTTGTATGGCAATCCGTCCTCTCTGCCTACTACCTCTTCGGGGAAACGGCGCGATGGTTAGTTAGTTAGTTATGTTAAAAATGGATTTATTAATTATGTTTTGAGGCTGAACGTAGTGTGGAAGGGAAAGAGATGGAAATGAGGAATTAGAAGATAGGAAAGTACCTGGCTATTGAGATCTGGTCAACAAGGCTAAAGCCAATCCAAGTAACGTTTCCATTCTGGATAACCAGTAAGTTATATTGTGAGATTGAAGGTAGTGGGAAGGGGAAAGGGAAGGATATGGCGAAGAGGAAGGTTGGGAAGTACCTTGTAATTTAAATCTGGTCACTAAACACGGCTGAAACTGTTTCAAGCAACTTCTCAATTCTGAATGGCGGCTTTCGCCAGGGCGATACTCAGAGTATCTACTTATGACACATACTCATCAAGTAAAACTTTTTAGCGCACATCAGTTTTGAACCCACAACCTTTGAATTCGTAGTCGAGCGTCTTATAACTTGACTAAGCAGGCCTCCACCATGTGAAGTCCAGTGGCGTGCCGATACGTTTTTTCAGAATTAACGGATATTCGCAAACTATTTTCGTTGCAGTATTGCCAGTATTTCTGAATAGTAATATGTTGCGCAAAGAACTCCGTTATTCTTGTTCACTGTGATCTGAAGCTTTGCAACACTTACAATTTTTTTAACGCAGACTTCTACAGGCTGGCTAAGAAGTGTGATTCCTTAGTAGTTAGAGCGTACTTCCTTTTTTCCTTTTTGATGTAAAGCGTTTTTAAAACCGATGCCTGGCTTGAAGAATAATTACCAAAATCGCCAAAACGAGCGACGGTTTGGTCGAAGTAATGTCAAACTTTAATAAATCTGTTTAAAAATAGACAAAGCACAGCCAACTTAGTCTCGTTTTAAAGAAGAAGGATGAAAGTGATTCGACATGACGTGTTCACAAATGGAATAATATCCCTGGGATTAATTATCCGATTTGAGTGAAACAAGTGTTTTTTTAAAGAAGAAGTAATTAATAAAAAAGATACAAAGCTGTGAATTTGAAAAAAAGGGAATTTCCCTTTTTTTTAAATGTCACGATATATGAGGGGAAAATATTAAAAGAATTTAAAATAAAGCACGAATGCGTAAAATACAACATAAAGATATACCAAACAAAAGCGAGATACTGCCGTGAATATAGGCAACATAAGCGCGCTCTTACAACCCAGGCGGCATCTGACGAGCCCGGGTCGAGTATGAATGTGGGTTTCGTTTCACTAAAATAGCTGCGGCGTTATCTGATACTGTTTGTATGTTTTTAAGTATTGAAACCATAACTCCCATCCATTGGGCAGCTCCAGGCAAAACAACTCCAAAAGCTATGCGAGGGGAGACTGGGCCTGCAATGGACGGACAGAGACACCTGGAGGCACTTTGTCGATGTGATGGGTCCTCGGCCCAAGTGGGGCGAAGAAAAGATGTTAAGACGAGATAATATACAAGTTT